>JAHWFO010018525.1:502848-523620 GCA_023313115.1 Rhysida immarginata | reverse complement strand
CCCCGATAAGACACGATTGCATATTAAGCATTTCGAATCCGATCTGTGAACAATGAAAAAAAAAACGGATTCTCCCACTCCGGTTTAAATAATGGTTCAGTGATTTTTTCGGAATGTGCGCCATGTTATGAAAGACGAAAAACAAGCAAGTATCAGTAATAAAAGAAATAATACCATTTATTGCAATCGCCCCCTAAAGTCTGGCAACACTGCATAGGAAAAACTATACCCACTCCCCTCCTGAGTTTTGGACTATCTCCTCGGCTTTGCCCTGCGCGAGCATTTTATGTTGCACGCGGGCGACGTGCACGATTTGGACGGCCCTGCTTTATACCCTCATGCGCGATCTGAGCTGTTTTTTTCACTCAAGCCTGCTCGTAACCGCTCGTTGCAGCCTATTGTTGAAATGCCAGGATTTAAGAAAATTAGAGCATTTAAAAAAAATTTCCCTTACCTATCCCTACTTATTGAGCGCGATAAAGCGAACTCTTCCATTTCACCTTACAGTGTGAGAACTCTAAAAAGGATATTAATCCCTATAAATGTGATATCAATCTCTATAAACGTAAAAAGTGAAACGAAAACAAATATTTTTATAAACATTGTAACACTGACAATATTTTAATTCGCGCATGCGCACGTATACTTATCACTGTCGTACGAAGTTAAATCATCATGGCGGCAACGATACTTCGTCAACTTCAATAATGTAAGCATATGGGAAAGATCGAAAAGGTAAGAGAAGAGGTTAACTTAAACAAGATAAAAAGAAATTCCAGGAAATAAAAGCGGTAGAGAGGGAGGGAGAAAATAAGGAAGGGAAAAAGTAATCATACGCGGATTGAGCCTTGCAAAAAGCTCCCATGATGCAACGCGAAACATTTTCTAAACTGCAAACTCTTAGTTAATCCAGTATTGTAATTTCATTATTAAATTAGTAAAATTTCAACTTTAAAGGGTATTTGGTAAAAAGTTGTGGTATTTTTTTTTGGTAAATTTGATAATTTTTTAACAAATCTTTAGTAAAATTTTAATTAACGAAAGAAGGGACCAATAACGGCTAATCTTTATGATCAACTTGAATCTGATTGTCTCTTGCTACTTCCACTCCTAATTCTTGTCATATATCAATGGCTTTTCCAGGTATTTTCTCAATGTTGGGTAAAGTTCCGGGTAATGAGAATTTTTGGGTATATTCGGATAATGAGTATGGATTTTTTGGATATCATACACAATTTTTATTTGTATTTACACTTATATCATGGCGATGAGACCGACGGTATGTCGTTGGCCTCGCATGATGATTCGTGAATCGTATGAATTTCTAGCAATCTAATTTTTATTCCTCGTTATTTTTGTTTATACTTGCCCATAGAGCCGCTAGGTGGAATGTTCCGATCTCATGTCAATCTAAAAGAAACAATAAAGCTAAAATAAGCATTTAAAATGAATATTGTTTTAGTAATTTTTCTAGTAAATTTGCACTACGAATTCAGTAAATATTGGTAATTTTTTAGAAGTGTCCAGTAAAATCCGATTTTTTAATCTGGTCACACTGGTTCCAACCTCAACATAAAGAAACACTTGCGGGATGAGTTATAAAATCAAGCCCGTACATTTCATCTGTGTCTGGGTTGGCAGCTGCTCTTAATGAGGAGTGGCACAAATGGAAGCTGTAATCTTCCAGAAAGTTGTGAAAAGTCTTCCTAGACAGAGAGGCTCTGATAGCTGCAAAAGTGGCCTAATGCCCTATTATTTGCATAATATCACGCAGTTGCATAACTGCTTGTATCACAATGATTCTTTTTCATGTATACATGAAATTAGATCAATCGAACTGAATCTCAGGATCCATCCCCAAAAAATTGATGGAAATTACAAACATCTGCGTTACCTCAAAAATCCCGATTACGTTGGGTAAGGAATTCGTAGGAACCGGAACTTAATAAAACGTAGACTCCTAAAACCTCCTCTTTATCTCTCCCCAATATCATTCGAGTTATCCTTGATATGAGAATGAAACCATTTCGCGGAACCCAAGAATACCCTTTTTTAAAATTTATTTTTTTCCTTCCTCCCCCAACCAAACACCTTTAATAAGAAGCAACGCCGAGTGAAGGTCGAGTCTTTAAAGAGGAAAAAGGAAGGGAAAGTAAGTTAAGAGAGAAATAACTTTTAACCGCCATCAATAAATAAGAAGTAATAACAATAGAAACCAAGATGTCTTCCTCCTCTGAACGTTGCACGTGCTTCCGGCCGCATGCCTTTTTATTAATAAAAATTTGTGCAGCGCAGCTTTAATATCGGTGGCTGAATCTTTAAGGCAACCCTAGTTGAAACTTGTCCGAGATAGAACAAAAATTTTCAGCTAAGGAAGTGTTCTGATTGGTTGATTTAGGAAGAGCTATGATTTTGCCATGATGTCATTGCGGTTATTTTTGTTTTGTTTTTATATCTGTTATTAGAAGGCTGTAGCTTTAAACAAGCGTATGATTCCTACTCCAGATAATTTTATAATAAAATTCATCAGCAGGTAAGCACTTTAATGGTATTTATTTCAGTAAACAGAATTTTTGAGCACAAGTAAACTAAAGATTCCAGGAACTCAAATTTCTTCAAAATAAAATCCTTTTCTCCGAAATCAGTTGACATTAAAAAATGAAAAAGAAATAAGCAGAAGCGTCGTTAATCAAGAGCATTATTATAGCGTTCTCTTTCCTTTTTCCTTAAAAACGCGGGGAAAATCCCGCAAGAGCTCTTCAAGGTCAAGGGAGAAGCAACTTCGCTGTAGCGGGAGTACATGCACGCATTCGCTTTATCGAACCACGAAAGCACGTGGCTCCTGCGGTGGCTACTGACCTCTACGAGGTGGGGGAAGGGGAGCAAAAGAGAACTCGCTCACTGCGCAGCAGTTGCCGAATGCGATAACCATCGCCTCGCTCATCCCATTACCATTCCTTGTTACATAGCGTTAGGCCTAGGTGACATTCTTTTTCTCTCTTGCATCTCCTTCCAATCTAATCGTTTTCCGATCCCGTTGCTGTTGTTACGTTAGGCCTCCGCGTTGCTCATCTGCATCCACGTGTTTGCACCCGCCGATCACGTGCTCCGCTGTCAACGTACCTCCACGTGGATAGATGGGGGTTGGTGGATGGGGGTTTTAATTAAAAATAATGCTTAAAATAATAATAACAAGCAAGGGGTTATGAAATAGTTAAAGAAAAACAGTTGATGGGGAAAAAAAATCTTAAACGCGCGCGCCTTTTTTTTTTCCTGCCTCTTCTGCGATGCCAGAACGAGATCATGGAATTTTTCAATGGCGCCGGTTCCGATTTCAGAATTAAGGGCTGAGTAAATTAGGGATATTTATTACGTAATCTCAATCTCGTTTCTAGCGGGAAAAATTCCATTTCGTCTTTAATTCTTCAGAGAATGCAGACATTTTTGTAATCAACAATTCGAAAAAATAACCTGATATTTAAAAGCGTAATGAATGAGCAAATGAATACAGGTCTCTTTTTGCAGGTTCACCAAACTTAGCTGATATTGGTCATCTGGCAATTATCAATTGAAGATCACAACAAAGTTTAATCACCTTCATCAGCACGAATTAGTTCTTCAAGTCCTATACTTTAAACATTGACTATTTTGGTAAAACAAAACACACACTGGTTGGATCCAAAAAAATCTCATATAAAAAAGTGTTGAATCAATATATTTTCGTAGAAGCAATTGTCCATTTCTTCTTTCTATTTCCACTCCTCGTAGGTGTGAGACTGGTACAAGATCTTTCATTTGAAATAGAGTCTTCATGACGGCACTCAACGTGCAGAAGAATGTCATTAAGAAAAAATCGTTCTGTAAAACACAAGGAAACGTACCAAAACACATTCCTGATCTCACACCATAATCTCCTGCAAGAATACCTTTAATAACAGTCAGCGTTTGCCTGCTAATACTAGGGTTATTCAAGAATTCTGGCTTCCTGGTCCGTAACTTTATTTCTTAACTGATTTTCAAAATTCTTTTTGTATCAGATACTTACATTTGTCCTCTATGTAATGCACTATTCACTTTTCTACATAGTCCCCATTGCGTGAACCCGTCGAAGAGGAATTCCGGGGTTGTTGTCGACACGAGGATTGAATTTTAGGACACCGTGTAAAATTTACAAAAAAATGTTTAAAAACTCCGGTTCCATGTAAAATCCATTCACTGGAAATATTTACAGCACACAACGTAGAAACAACTTTTCGGAAATAAATTTTCACGATAACTACCTGAAGTTCTTTTCGTAAGTGTCTCATTTCGACAGGCAACATCGTTAAAAATAAAAGATTTCCCCACCTCTAAAATGGCTCATTTTGGATAGTTTTGTTGAATGTTTGTTGTAATATAAGGTAATTCAAAATTCCGTACCCGATTTCAAAGTTATAAAAACCAATAAGATATATAAACAGCCAAAACTGTGGACACTAGGATAACAAGAAAGGAAGAAAAGAAACCACTATTCCACATAAATGAATTTTATAAAATAAAAACTCAAAAATTCATTTATGTGGAATAGTGGTTTCTTTTCTTCCTTTCTTGTTATGCTATAAAAACCGTTGCGAATTCGGCGCGGCTTTTGGTTATCAGAGTCCTTACACATTCAGCGCATTTCATGTTACACGAGACTTGGAGGCGACAACCGCGCGGCTTTTGGAGTTCGAACCAAGTTGGATTTTCAGAAGTCGTCCCTAATGCGCAGCCAATCCTTATACCCCGTACACACAGAACGAGTTTTTCTCGTTTCGGTTCACGAAACGAGTTCCGCGCATCGTTTCGACCAAGCGAGTTTCAACCAAGCGAGTTTGAGCAAGGAAACGAGTTTTGAAAATGGCGGAAAGCAGTCGGAAGGAGAAGTCGGGACAGCGAAAATCGGCTGTGGAGTGGCCGGAGTCCGAAACAAATGTTTTAATTCTGACTTGGAAAGAAAACATACAGGATTTGTGACTTGCCAAGAGAAATAGGCAAGTGTACTAACACATTAGTGAGGTGCTCGATCAGGAGTACGATATCCAAAAAACGTGGCAGGAGGTAAAGAACAAAGTGGATAACCTCACTAAACACTACAGGCAAGTGTTTTAATTTTAATGGTAGTATTTTAGAAATGTAAAAACTAAAAATGAATTTAAAAAATTTATGAGACTTAATATTAATTTGATTAAATACATTAATTAAAAATTTAAAATTTTTTGTTTTTTAAACTTGTGTGCTAAAAATACTTATTTCCTATAGATCAGAAAAAAAGAAATTAGGTAGTGGAGCAGAGCCTTTTTCTTGGAAATTTTACGATCAAATACACGAAATTTTAGGGAGTTTTCTGCAGGTGATAGTGAAAGTTTAAGTGTGTCAACGCAAGTATGGAAATTGTTACTCTTTATTTTTACAAATGATATCTTGCAATTTATAAATGACATGGTTTGTTTATGATTAAGGATGTGATTTGCACGTCTATCCATGATGAGGAAGGAAATTTGACAATAGATGTTGCTCTGTTGTCTCCGAGCATGTCTTCACGGGCAACAAGTACCTCAAGTACGTCTTCAAGGCCATCAAGTGTTGACGAGCCTAGTCAGGAAAATAGAAGTAAGCGACAAAAATTGTCAAGAGAAGCCACTTTCAACAGTTTGCCGTCCAAAGTCGACAGCATTGAAGAAAGCAATCAAGCTTTGGCTGCTGAAATGGCATCCAACAACCAGCAAATGCTTGAAATCATGGAAAGGCAAACTAAGTTACAGGAAGAAAATGTAAAAACAAATGCTGAAATTGTTCAGATTTTAAAAACTTTATTAGAAAAATAAACATCATTTTTGATTTGCAAAGTAATTTTTTAATTGTTCCCTAGTTTGTTTCGGATTACTTTGATTTTCTCCAGAAACTCACAGGAGGACCTCTGTTGTAACCTGACTATCCTTTTTGCAACCAGTTGTGATCAACTTTGTCACCTGCAATTTCGCACCAATTATGCAGTCTACAGCAAGTCTGTACAATTTGCGGCACTCTCTCAATCTCGTACTCCAGTGGCTTCGATAAACAACGAAAGCGGGCTTTCAGGCGACCGAAGGCATTTTCAATCACTCTTCTGGCTCGAGATAGCCTGTAATTAAAATATTTTTCCAGTTCAGAAACATTGGGACCGTCAGGATATGGTTTCATCAGGTTGGTTTCAGTTGAATCGCCTAAAATTATTGGCTCAATTTCAATGCTATTAATTAATGTTTTGATATTTGGCATGTTACTAATGTCTTGCATTAAAGTTGGTAAGCTGGACCTATGAAAAACATTAGCATCATTATTACGCCCTGGTGATCCACGTTTAAAAAAATGAAACGATATGCGTAATCACAGGCAGCGAGCAAAACAACATTATAGAAGCTCTTGTAACAGTAGTAATCCACTGCATGTTCTTTGGGTGGCGATACTTCGATGTGACAGCCATCCACCGCTCCGTACACTTGTGGGAACTGCCATTCTTCTAAAAATCCGTTTGTACACTCCAATAGTTCATCTGGGGTGTGGGAAACTTGATCAGTTTCGGCATAATGTCAGTAACGACAATTTCACAAAATTGATGGAGAGCTTTCTCGAGGGTGCTCTTTCCAACACCAAAGAGATGAGCAATGGTGCGTAACTCTGCTGAAGATGAGAGCGCATAGACACACATAGCCACTTTTTTCTGAAGTGATATGCAGCGACGCATGTTAGTATCCTGGCACTCGAACGTAGATTTCAAGTGTTCACACAAGGCAGTCAGAGTTTCTTTACTTACTCTGTAAAAGGAGATAATTTCAGTAATTGCAAGTATTTAGCAATATGTGAAATATGTAAAGCTTAGGTTAACATTTACCTGAAATTTTCCTTGAATATACGTGGTTCCATTTGTGGCACAATAATGTCCCACGAATGTGCTGATTTTTGTCTAATCCAAAATTTTCTTTCTTTGGGCTTCTGTTGCTTTGTTAACAATAACAACATTTCTCTAAGTAATGACTGATTTCTCAATCGTCTCCGCAAAATGGCTGAATTACATTGCTGGTAATACGCCACCAATGTCATGCATTGACCAATTTGCAGATTAATCGACAATAGAGATTTCAAGCGCATCAGGAGAAGTAACAACAAAACTTTTTTTTGACGTACATCCATTTTTGTTTGTTTCTCAAGATGATTTGAGATTTTTGGAATCCCACACCCACCAGAATGCATTGCGCACAATCCCACACTGCATTTCAAACAATCCCACAATTCGGTGGGGCAAACTAGATTCGTGTGAACAGCACTTAACTAGTTTGTTGAACTGAGTATTTTCGTTCCGTGTGTACGGGGTAGCGACTGTTTCTAACCCACTTCCGCCAGTGAACTCGGCCTTATTAAATTTCTTCCTCCGGTAACGTGTTCCCCGTGCAGGTGTGCCTCTTTTTCTATAGCTTTTCTTAATAACACACGACATAAAGAAAGCAACAGCAATTAAAGAAAGTTGTATTGCGTAGAGTAAGAATTGAGACAAATCGACCAATCAGAGCTGACTTCGCGTAGAAACAGCTTCGTTTCTGCTGAAAGTAAAACGACTCCGAATTTCAACACGCGCGGCTTTCTGATCCCTGAAAGACGCTGAATCTGCAACGGTCGTACGTGTGAACCGTTGACGGCAGCTGAATCACTTGTCTACCACTAAAAAGAGGGGATCCTCAAGTTTGTTGTTGTTGCCGGTAGAGATCTCCGGGACAAAGTTGTTTTCGACTCAGCAACAGAAAACATTTTGCGTCTTCCGCTTCAACAAGAGCGAGTCAGCGATAACCGTTCAGCGCGAATTTCGCAAAGATTCAGAAAGAAAGCCCCAACTACTAAGAGCATTAGAAAATGGCACCAAGCATTCCAAGAAACGGGTTGTTTGCGTATGCGGAAACTGGTTGTTTTCGATCTCGTACCTCTAATGAAAAACATCGATTACCAAATAGATGTGCACCGCGCAGCTGCAGAGGGTCATATTGAACACCTGTAAAATCACCATTTCGCAACTTGATGATATGACGAATATTTTGTATCTTACCGACAAATACAACATTTTGAAATCGGATATGAACGTGGACTGGGGTGTAAAAAAAAATATAACCGGAGAGTCTCCTTTCCGAAATATTTTTTTCTTGGGTGAACCTAGCAAGAACCAGAGTTTCTTTAAATTCGCAGCTATGCTGTTCACTACGCTATTAGGTAAAACGATTCCTGCAACTTTGCAGCGCTATACAATGTTATCACTGAATCCTAAGACAAAGGAAAGGCCTTTTCTATAGCCTATTCAGAAATCCCTGATTAACCAATTAGCCATTCTGCCTAAAGCCTCAAATGTTTTCACATTGATAACTTATTTGCATAACAGCAGACGGATTGGCTTATTCCATTCGTGCAAGGGGGGAGGTGGATAGTTTAACTGAAATGTCCCTCTGTACATTCAAGAGTGACATGTGGATCTTAGATTGGCCTGGATGTTTCCTTACTTGACTTACCGAGAGTATGCTTGGGATGCCAAAGGTATGCGCTTTCAATCTTAAACTTCAGGAACTGATACAGCAAATGCTTGAGAATGGAGAGAAATACAGGGTCTTTATAATTAAAGTTCCATTTTTACATGGCCATAAAAAAAACTACTGGACCAAAAGCTATAATACTTGGTAATATTATACAAGAGGGCATGGAAAGTTCATACCCATCAAAAAAAAAAAATAGTTCAAGAGGTCACCACCAGCATGGAATGGCGCTCTATGCAATATTCGTATACGAAATTAGACACGAAGACACAGGTTAACAATGTGATATAACCTGCTTTCAGTAAATGGTGGAGGCCACATTCAACATGTAATTAATTTTAGTAACGATTAAAGACTTGTTAACCTGTGTCTTCGTGTCTGATTTCGTATACGAATATTGCATAGAGCGCCATTCCATGCTGGTGGTGACCTTTTGAACTAATTTTTTTTTTGGTGGGTATGAACTTCCCATGCCCTCTTATATAATATTACCAACTATTATAGCTTTTGGTTTAGTAGTTTTTTTTATGGCCATGTCAAAATGGAACTTTAATTATAAAGACCCTATATTTTAAAATGACATTGGTGGATTCTGTCTAATGCCATCAGGAATCAAGAGTGCGTTTTTGATAATGAGGACCACAATTCTGAATAAAATTAGCATTTTCTTAAAGATATATCGCTTCCGAATACGTGAAACATTGCTTCAAGGTAACATTTTCCTTCAAAGTTTCATCAATAAATGATTTCATATTTGTTAAGACGGGTTGATGTTCTAAGATTCCCATTTGAACGTGCCAATCTATCCATGCTTTTCTTCGAGCAGGATGACCCCACGGGAATGGAAGTTCGGTCGCTTGTTCATGATCCGCTGTAGCAGGGTGTCCAGAGTCGTCGTTGTAGCTGTCGAAATAGTGGTGTGGGTGTTAGAGACGAACTTGACGCGTGGTTTTGCCCCTTTTTGCTCCAAACTGAAGATCTCAGAAAGAGAAGAGATTTCAATTCAAAATCAAGTTTTTGGTAGTTTTTCAAGCAGAAACCATACCAAAGTGCTGTTTTCCCCTACTTGACGCGTGGTGTTGCCTAACTACTTCGATGATGGGACGCGCTGGGCTTTCATTCCACACTGGACTGATGGTTTTACGGTCATAATGCTGACATCGCAACTCATCACCTGCTACAATACTCTGCAGAAATCCACCGTTCTCCTGATGGTTGAGGTGTTTTTTGTGCTAGCCATATGCACTGGGGCCTCTGCACGGGCGTCGGACAGCGCGTCACCTACAGTGCATGCGCTTTATGGTACTGCAAGTGCTGATGGAGTATTGTACGGAAGAGCAACCTCGTCCTTCCTGATGCATCTGCTGGCTTTCATCATCGCAATACTCGTCAGAGTGATGATACGATGCGCCTGGCCAGGTCTGGAGTGTTCTTCAAAGATGTTCACCCAAAGACGAAATCGAAAATCTACACCAAACACTGATTTTTGACTCAGATGAACAGGAGTCACTGTTGTTCTTGCTTGGTCAATTCCATCTTGTACACTTCGAGGGTTCACTGCTGCCCAGACTGACAACAATGGCGCTGCTTCCAATTGTTATGCGCGCCTCATCGCCCTTGATTTGGACTACAAAACTCCATCCAGCTTTCGTTGGCGGTATTCCTACAAGCTTTTATAGGCTTCCGACTGTTTTCATTTGACTGACCCTCGTCTTGTATATTATCTTGCACATATAATGTATGTTTTATGAATAATTGGTTTCTACCATTTAACATAATTTTGATTAACCCTGTAAAATTTTGAAATTTAATTCTGAACACAAAAATCTCAATTTAAAGCAGAAAATAGCCAGACAAATGGGAATAAAAATTCTTTTATACGCAAATATGGCTTTGACCCAAAAAAAATTATGAGCGAGCAATCCTGACTCAGTAGAAAAAACGGATAATTGTTGCTTACTTCTTCTTATTTCTTCTTTTTATTATTATTACCCAAGCGATTCGAACACAGATTCTCTTTGAAGTCTAGCCACTTGGTCCTAGGGCGACACTTCTAGCTACTTGGTTCTAGTCACCTTGGTCTCATACCCACCAGCTTGGAGAAAAGCAACTCCCTAGGAAGACCAGGTTGCGGCATGTTTATCACGTGGCCATACCAATGCAACTGAGACCTCTCAATGTGCACTCTATCTAGTAGTCTAACACCTGACACATCTTATTTCGGACGTTTGCACTCGTGTTCATATATGAGAATGGTGACAAAGATAGATTGAAAACAGAGAGCACGGATTGCTCTATTTCCTTGCTCAGGTCCTTACCACGGATTGGCATAGTTCGTGTCTGACACAGTTTTCTGTACCGATTCAAGCATGCAATTTTTTGTTCTGCCGCCCATCACTCGTAAATGCAGTCCCGAGATACTTGAACTTCTCTACCTGTTTCAGTGGACTAATCTCACATGGAAAACGCTGTCTCGAAAGGACCAGTACCTCAGAACTACAGTGATTTTCACTCGAGCCTCTTTACACTTTGATGCAAACCGATCTAGTGCATGTTGAAGGTCACTAATAAGACCCAAGAAAGACAAATAGTTCATCAGCAAAGAGTAACCTCTCCAGAACGCTTTCACCCACAATAATATGATCATCGGCTCGGCTGCCCCTGTCTATCCAGTCCATAATGATAATGAATACGAGAAACGACAGTACACACCCTTGGCGGAATCCAACACCCACGGTGAGCAGTCTAGACTTATGCCATATATTCAGACACACATCTCAGAGCTTTAATAGAAAGCCATGATAACAACCACCAACTGCCTATCTATTCTGCAGAGCGTCTCAGGACCTCTGCCATATGCTTTTTCGAGGTACACAAAGCAAGCGTAGACCTCTTTTGCATATTCACAGGATATCGCAAAGATTTGCCCTAGAGCGAAGATCTGACCCGTTATGATTCGAACTTTTTTTGTGTTCCAATTTGTGTTTTTTGTTCTTTACGCGCCACTTATGATCGAAATTTGAATTAATTTTTATTGCAAAATCTGTTCCCCGTGGTCTATATAACGTATATTCCAAGTTTCATCAAAATCCGACCAGCAGAACAGGTTCTAGAGGGGTCTGAATAGTGTAACTTAAATTATAACCACCCTGTATACGTAAATTTCCATATCCATTTCATATTGGCGTATTCCGATGTTTAATTTCCTGTCGGTTTTGGAAATAAGAACGTGTGTGGAACTTTCGGGACCACCCTATGTGCTCTTCTTGTACTAAGTATGTCTTCACTGTAAGGCAGCATGTTTGATAACGAAATTAAAATAAAAGACTTAAAATTAAGCCAACGAATGAAAACATACCACGTAATAAAAATACTATCAAGGAAAGAAGGATTTCAATGTCAACTTCCTCTCGGTAATTTAAATATAAATATAAATCCACTATCCTTCATTCATTACCCTTTGCATTCGAGATTATTCACATACGCTTTCTGATAAGTCATGACTTGCAGATCTCAAAACAGAAAGCGTTTGAATAAATAAAAACAAGGGAAGTAAGCGTGTATTGAGATTCAATCTAAATAAAAATTACTTCTGCTACCGGAAACAGTTTCGAAGCGTACTATGAATCATTAACCCTTCATCACGAAACCAATTATAAATGCTATTACGCCTACGCAAGGGGTATGTCATCCATGTTTTGTATAACGATTATAACATGAACGGATGCAGTGGCGTTTCTATTCTAGAATATGTTGATTAAAGATTAGGAATCAAAGGTATTACGCACTTGGCAAACTAAACTTTAAAAGAAAATATGTACGTGTCATAGGTCGTTGGGTCACGTTTTGCGACTCTTACAGCCAATACTCGTTTAGGAGGAGTTTCCACAAGTTTCTAAACGGTTATAGCTGGAATTTTGTGCCACTCCTTATTTACAACACCTGAGAATTCAGATAACTCGTATGGGCGAGATGGACAACACGAAGTTGACGTGCTAATTCATTGAAGCTTTCTTTACAATTTTTTTGATATAAAAATATAAAAATAAAACGCATAAATAAAAGCTTCATTAGATGCTCCTCTCCGCAACTCCTCCTCCTCCTTCTTTTATGCCTTTTTTATTGTATAAGATTTTAAATATTAGATTGGGGACTGAACTCTGTGAAGGACATTCAAGTTCTTTCACGCTCATTTTATTGAACCATATGCCTTTATTTGTCGATTTGAAGCACTGTTATGTTGATAAACACATGGACCCACGCCAAATCGTTCTCACATTGAAGGCAGCGCATAAATACCTACAATATTTGGGGGAAGGCCGTGGCCTGGTAGGCTTCCGTTGAATACACCAATTCTGGAAGTTAAGCAAAATCAAGCACGGCTAGTCACTGGATGGGCGACCATCAGTGACACACGATCTTCACCCTTCCCCCGGCTGCTGCGACCAATATTCATACAGCAGTCGTCAATCCATATTCATCCAGGGACCCAACTGATCAGCCTCTGGCCATAGAGATCCTGGATGGATGCATTGGATTTCATCAAATAAAAAAAATTTCCGTAAACCTCAGAATCTATAAATTTTCTTCACATGAACCAATGGTTTCAGGCTATTCCAAGAGAAATAACCCCACACCGTAACGATACTGCCACCAAATATGACAGTTGGCGCCATAAAATCAGGCACAGAAGCGTGGAGGTCCCTGGCGGTAAAATTTCGGGACTCTCAAATAAGATGTGCTTATATAGATATTGTAAGATTAATACAAAATATTCGTCCCGACTCCATGAGGGATAAGTACGTCTATGTGCATATATTTTATACAGGGTGTTTCAAACAGTATAATCCGAACTTCACACACAGGTAGGAGGCAGATTCTGTTAATACATGAGGGGTCGGAACTCACCAGTCAATTTAATGGGGGAGCAAATGGCAAGTGATAAAGCATGCAAATGATGGCACAACACAAACAGGTTGCAGTTCTTTGGCAAGGAACATGTGCTTTTGGAGGATGTACCCTTGGCTATTCGCATGCAAATGTGGTTCCAACATGACGGAGCGCCCACTCATTTTAGCCGTGATATACGCAATTATCTTCATGCAACATTTGGCAATCACTGGATAGGAAGAGGTGGGCCTGTGGCATAGCCTCCTAGGTCACCAAATCTCAATCCGCTGGATATCTTTTTTTGGGGCCACATGAACTCAGTTGTGTACCGAACACCTGTGACAAGCATTGAAGATCTCGCAGCTCTCATCGCAGTTGTTTCAGACGACTTCAGAGAAATGCCCGGAATCTTTGGCCGCATACGGGAGTCCATGTTGCGCCGATACCAAGCATGTGAGGTCATGGCTGGCTCACGTTTTGAGCATCTTTTGTAAAGCTTCGGTGGATTCGCAGTTCCATAATAAACGTGTGCACAGTGCATACTTACTCATGTGTTTTCATGTGCACTCTGATTACTGCGCCCCCCTCTAACGTTACTTGGCAATAGTTGAGTTCTGACCCCTCATGTATTAACAGAATCTGTTCACCTTCATGCCTCCTACTTATGTGGTGAAGTTTGGATTATACCTTTTGAAACACCCTGTTAACCTTAAGTACTGCCCAGCCACTTTATTACGTACATCCACCTAGTAGCTTGTTATGATTCCTTTTGCCTTCAAAACGACCTGATTTTATCGAGGCATGGACTCGACAAGGTCCCGAAAGGGTTCCTGAGGCATTGTGTACCATGCAGACATGACGGCGTCACGCATTTCGCGAACACTTGACAGGGGTGCAGGAGTGGGACGAATGTTCCTTTCCAGCTCATCCTACAAATGTTCAATCAGATTGAGATGCGGCACCTGGGTGGGACGCTGCAGCAAAGAAAATTCATCATCATGTTACTGGAACCATTCCGTAGTGAAGTAGGCTTTGTGCACCGGATAAACTGTCAACATGAATGGATCCACCTGATCGGCAACGATGTCTACAATGTCTATCTCGTACGTACATTCTGGCCTCCAGACGTGAAACGAGAGGTATTAGTGGACCCAACGTGTGCCAGGTAAACATTCCCCACACAATGACACTGCCCCTACCAGCTTGCACAGATGTTGACAAACATGAAGGGCCCCACAGATTCATGTTGTTTGCGCCAAATATGTGCTTGCCCTCAACATGATGCACCAGGAACTCCGACTCATCGGATCATACGACCTTATTCCAGTCGTTGTGGTCAAGTGCTGGTGTTGCTTAGCCTATAAAAGGCGTAGGCCTACTTTCCTATTCGTCTCCATTAAGAATGGTGCCCTATGTGACCGTCGGCTTTTGTACCTTATACGTAATAGCATGCGTCTAGAGTTACATTGTTAGATGGTTGTCTGAGCAGCAAGATTAAATTCGGACATCAAGTGACTAACAGTGGCCTGTATGTTGGCTTGTAGAAATGTAGCCCTCGTCAACGAGCGATTTCCTTCCATTGGAGTGCCCCTGATTCGACATTTTTTGTGTAGTGAACCATTCTCGAGTGAACCCACTCGAGAGTGTTGTACGAGAAAAGATCAAAAGAACGTGACACATTCAAAGATAGTATCACACATTCAAAGAACGTGACACATCAAAAGAACGCTACGTGCATACGATCATGCCACATTCAAAGATAGTAAGATCTTTATCCTTTTTCATTATCTCTTATGATTTGCAGTCTAAACTACCGACGGAAATGTGGTTAGTTATTTTTATACTCAAAACAGGTCACTTGACGTGCCGTGGATTTGGCCAAAACGTTTCTGCGCATAGGGAGGATGTGTCTAATAAAGTGGCCAGATATTGGTATAATAGGCGAAACATTGGTACTATTTCCGCAAAATTGGGACATCCTGTCAGCTTACCTATATAATCTAATAAGAACATGAATCTAATAGGCAAACAGACTGACGAAATACAGAGAGAGTTTTCAGAAACGGGCCAAGTTCGTTCATTAAAGCCTCTAACATTATGTAATCGGAATTTGCAGTAACGAAATCTGTCATTGACAATAGCTTTATTTATTGACAACCTTTGTATTTGTAGTCCAAAGATAGAGTATTAAAATATTCTTAAGTAAAATACTTAATAAAATAAAACAGGAGGCAAGTAAAACGCTATTCAACAAGAAGAATAAGTAAAGCCTCTTATTTAAGTATTTTCATATTCTTAACTTTCAAACTCGAGGCGCCTTTCAGCTCGGGGCCCCTGGCAACCGCCAGGTCCGCGACCCGCTTGATCCGCCTCTGGGTCCTAATCAGGTTAAGCGTTCGCCTGGCATTATCCATAACCATATGGGGATAGTGACATTCATCTCCCATATAACACGTTTTTATTACTCTATAATCCAGTTGCGATGAGATTTACATCATTTTAACTCGCTTCCTTGAGCAGTAGTCATCGTGATCTTAGGCATATAGTCCATTTGTTTTAACTCTCGCCAAACAGTCATGGAATAAACGATGGTTCCTGATGCTTGTCCAAATTTCATGTTGTTCTCGAAACAAAAGCAAACCGATTATATAGGACAGTCACGCAACTCTACTGTGTGAATTAAAAGTTTCCGGACACCTGTATTTTTCCAGATACCATGATTTCGCGAAAACTACTATGATGATGAACATGCATTTCTTTTATTACGATGGAATTTATATTGGATCTCTGTGCATGCCAGCCCATTTTATAAACCTTTGTCTCCTCAAAGGTAAATTGCGGACGTCATAGGCCCTTTTACTGGAACAAGTTGGCTCAATCCAAACCAGAAAATGAGTCCCATGCCATGACACCGCCTTATTCGAACTTCACACTGGGCATCATGAAATCGGGCATGAAGCGTTCTCCGGGCACCCAAACTCGACCATCTGGTACCATTCGTCGCTGCATAAGACATATTTCCATTGTTACATGTTTCCGTTTCGGTGAGCTGTACGCCATTCATTTCGCATTGATTGACGTGAAGCTTATGAGCAAAGTGGCATTTCAGAACTCTATAGTAACTGTTTCATCTTGTCACAGGTGCTAGCACTCAACCGTCTGTCTACTACTTGGCGCTTTAACTGACCTTGTTCATTGAGATTTCCATCTGACAGTGACTTCACTTACAGTAGAACGGGTGTTTACAGAAATCTTGCGGTAACATCACATTAGCAGCACTTGGAACTCACTGTTGAGGGTTCCATACTGTGCCAATACGAATCAAAAATTTTTCCAAAATATGGTTTTTGCCAAAACGGAGTACTGATACAGCATGTTATGATTTTCTAGAATTTGTTACTAATCACCTTCCTGAGTATAAGGTTGTCGCTTCTGTATTTCTAGATTATTCTAAAGCTTTTGATTCAATACCTATACAACTTCTAATTTTAAAGCTTTCTTCCTTTTTTAATCTTCATGGCCCCCTCATTACTTTGATTTTCTGAGTTTCTCACTGACCGTTCCTACTCTGTCAATACACGGTTCTTCCTCGCCAACACTAATTCGTAATGTTGGAGTTTCTCAGGGCTCTATTCTCTCCCCTTTATTGTTTAATCTCTATTAATGATCTGTCATTCACCTTATGTTCGACTTTTTTTTGATTTTAATATCTCTAATCTTGCCTTTACTATGAATTAGTCTCTTGCAATTTTGGGTTCTTGGAATACTGCAAATGCCTTGATCTTGAATCTAGACAAAATCAAATATACTGTATGTGATTTTATCAGCGCAATCAACTTCAGGTCCCCTCGAATCTAAATATACTTTAGAAGAATTTACCTATTTCTGGAACTAACTCTTTTAAATATTCAGGTCTTTTAATATCGCAGGATTTGGCTTGGGAGCTACTCTTAATAAAAAACAAGGTATGATTTCACGATTACATTGTCTTCCCCCTTATATCTTGATTCTTCTCTACAATTCCCTGATCCACTCTACCCTCTGTTACGGTATTCAATTTGGGATTCAAAATTTAGTCTTTTGCACCTCTACGGACTTCTAAAATGGTTCTTGAGATGAAATGGTTCTAAATATTGGTAAACCTAATTCTGTTTTCTCACTATTTTAAATCCCTAGGCATTTTAACTTACTTACTTACTTACTTTTCAAACCCGCTTATCCGTTAGGGTCGCGGGGGCAGCAGCCCTATGGAGGATCTCCAGCGATCGCGATCTTCAGCTATCAGGCGCATGTCCTCCCTGGTAATATCCAAGCGACTCGAACCCAGATTCTCCATGTAGTCTCGCCACCTGGTTCTAGGCCGACCCCTTGGTCTCTTAACCACCGGCTTGGAAAATAACAACTGCCTAGGAAGACTAGCCAAGCTTTCCGTCTTCAAATCTATCTTTGTCCCCATTCTCACCTATTGTCATGAGGCTTGTGTAATGACCGAAAGAGTGCGATCGCAGGTACAAGCGGCCGAAATGAGATTTTATGAGGGGTGTGGCAGGTATTACCCTACTTGATAGAGACATTTTAACCATCTTTCAAATTTATAAAAAACAACTGTATTTGTTTATATACAAGATTATCAATTCTCATTTACTGCTGTCATTTACATTAGTAATTACGTATCAATATAACTTCCACTCTTATGCTACCCGATCGGCGAAATCGATCAGACTCCCTTTGGCTACAAGTAATTACAAACGATGTAGTGTTTCTTTCGCAGGTGTTAAATGGTGGTCCAATTTGCCCGAAACTGTTCGCTCTTCCCCGACATGCTCTATGTTTAAACGACTCATGAAAATCTTCGTCTTATCTTATAATTTCTCTACTAACTCTCATAACTTCTTGGTTGATTTTACCCCTTTTATATGTTTTATAATTGTATCTTTTTATCTGTTTCTTAAGCTATCATTTTTTAATATTATAAACAACCTGGGACCCTTCTCGTCGGGCCTATGGCCATTAGGGCCTCGGTTTGGTTTTGATATTACTTATAATAAAAAAAAATAAATAAGAGTCCGGTAAGGCATGTTTCTATTTATACTACCGTGGAAATCATGGCCATATAAATTAGGACACGTAAGACTTTTGATGATGTGTATGTTCCGATTCTTTCGTTAGAATTGTGTACAGCTACCGTGGAGAGAGCGGTTCTTAAATTAAAATTTGCATTAAGACTTTAGAGCTATTTGTGCATCATCATATAAAATTTTAGTCCCACTAGAGATTCCCTATATAATAGTCTCTTCTCTGATGATCTGATGGGTAGCGATGAATACATTGTTTTGTTTCATCTTTCGAATGAAAGATCTGTGTTATTTTAACGCCAAGGTCGATCGGTTATTACACCCTCGCATCTGTAACACATCCTTCACATCGAACAACGAAACGAGCAAGAGGAAAAACAGGAAAAAAAGAATAACCGAGGAAACGTCCGTGTAGCGAAAGCATTTGCTCCAGTTTAGGAGTCGAAAATAGGCTTCTCCACCTACGCATCTATCCATTCGTCCACAATTGGCGGAAGAGGGAGGAGACCCAGGTGGCTTGAATTCGTGTTTCACGTTCTTCATTCGTGCTTTATTCGGTGTCATCCGTTTCACGTTCTTCTATTTAAACGCTAAATGATAATAATAGTTAAAAAAAAAAAAAAAAAGGACAGGGCTGTTCTCGAAGGAAGGGTGGGGAATGAGAACGAGATATACAACACGAGAGAGGATCGTTAAGCGATATAATCGATGATCGATGGCTTGCATCCGTGTCAAGCCAATGACCTAAACAGTGTCACCTTGATCTCAGCTTGCGTGCACGTAGAAAGCACAGTGCCTATATATCGGGGGTTCGAATCCTACTAATGTCATTTCACGAGAAGATACATACTGCCTACGAACATACTCTTACAATTGCCCGTACAAAGGGTACGCAGTATCCGAAACTAAGCAAACGATTAGCGCTTTTCATTTATTTAGCAGATGTACGAAGGTTAATCAGTAAATACCGTTTTGTGCTTTTTTTCTTAGCCAATAATGAATAAAGAACATGTTGCAAAGATAAACTGCCCCGCATTTTTGTGTGGAATTGCAGAATTTCCAATAAAATTTAGTTATCTGGTAAAAATGGCCTATTTGAAAGAGCTTGAACTCTTGATTGCGCAGAAAAAAACTCAAAAAGTGAACACTCATAGATGTCGTGTTGTAGACCGTTGTAGTTCAGAGCTTTAAGCTTCAGGAAGTGCTTCAGCATGACGCTCAAAATCCTCCTCCATATACTCTGTCCAAGAAAAGATGAATTGGGCGTATAGTTAATTTGGACGCCATTACCATGGTTATTAGAAGTTAATGTTTGGTCGACTCCGCCTCGAAAGGCTATTACCGTCGAAATCTACCACCAGATGGCACTGAATGAGAAACTAGGCCAATTTATTTTGAAGTTGAATTAAAGTAAACTTTTTTAAAAAATTGAAAAATAATATTGTTATTTAATTTTACATAATCAAAAAAATTAAATTTAGATAATGTAAAACATAGAAGATAGTCTTTAAAAAATATTCTTAATTACACAAACGTTTTTTTCTTTTGACATTTAAGTTTCAACACTTTTAATAAACGCTTTATTCAACAATCTCATGAAAGACAAAGAATGAAAACTTCAATTTTAAAAAATATTAAAAAATTAAATAAATATTTATTTTAATGATAACTGGAGTTGAAGTTAAAATAGGCCGGCCTAGTAGCCGAGAGCGCGACTCGCTGGTCCTCGTCACTCTCCAGACCAGCGAGTCGCTGAAGGCATGGATGTTTGTTCTTATCCCTTTACTAAGAATCTTGAAAGACCGAGCAAAGCCACAATGGGCTGATCCCCTAATAGGTTAAATTTCAAATGGATACAATGTTTATTTTAAAATCCTCGCCGCCGAAAAGGTAGAGGAGGAAAAGAAAAGAATGAAAAGTTATAATAAATCGCCTGTCGAACTGCCCTTCGAGGAAGCGCACATTACCATTTCAAGGGTCTTTCTTCATTGGAAGGAACTTTTAAAAGATCCCTTTTATCTTTGCCACGATTCTAGCCAGACTTGCGTCCAATTACTACAACACCTGAAAATCATTTTAAGAAAATACTTGAAAGTACAGGGTGATTACAAAAGAACTTCACACTTTTAAAAATTTATTACATCGAAGCTGTTCAGAATATAGACACACCACATACGGATTCTTAAAGAAAAACTCTTGAAGTTTATTGTGACACAGTTAAAGATGTTCAATATGCC
>JAHWFO010018525.1:470661-502838 GCA_023313115.1 Rhysida immarginata | reverse complement strand
GGCATATTGAACATCTTTAACTGTGTCACAATAAACTTCAAGAGTTTTTCTTTAAGAATCCGTATGTGGTGTGTCTATATTCTGAATAGCTTTGATGTAATAAATTTTTAAAAGTGTGAAGTTCTTTTGTAATCAGCCTGTATATAGTCTTGTAAGAGAATAACAAGGCTGGTTGGTTTATTAGAATTTTTGGCGTCGACTACTAATGTCATTTTGCTCCTTTTATATAAAGTTACTAGCTGATATACCCGGCGTTGCTCGGGCTGTTTTTTTGATGAAAGTTTGCAATATCTGAATGAGAATATATAATAAAAATTAACACATTAAAACAGTAAAAATTCATATAGAAATCCGAAAATAAACTTTTAAAATGTTCCTAATGGATGGCCCTATAACAGTTTTCTCCGGTTCGTGTTGGAATGTTGTGTATAGCTGAGCGAGTTTACCCATAGTGCAGGAGAAACAATGTGTGGAATAATGTGTATGGCTACGAAATTGGGAGGAAATAGAATGAAAATGAAACAATAGTTTGATCTGACGTTTTTTTAGCCCTGGCTATGGTTGTAGTTCTTCTATTTTTTGTGACCTGACCTTTAAAAATTCATTTGTTTATCTAAAAATTCCACAATTCCAAAATTCTCTTCTTGGGGGGCGATGGATGTACATGATCGTTTGTGTCTGTGTATTCTGCAATTCCAACAATTGATAAACTGTTGGGAAATAAAGAAATTAAACTGGAGCAAACTCTAAGCATCAGGTAAATGATATTAATTAGAAAAATGGATAGAAAAATTCTGCGACTTGTATTCGAACCTGGAACCTCGACTGTCATGGTCGACGCCTCTACTAATTGGGCTATCGCAGACACCTGAACAGCCATGCTATCACTAAGTGTCTTAAAGACAACCACGTAGTCTTTACCTAATGTTTGGTGTTTGCTCCAGTTTAATTTCTTTATTTCTTATTGTGTGTTCATCTAACTTTCTGATGGTTTGGATAGGAGAAATTCACGATCTGTGAACCGGGTGCCCACCTCCCATTGGGCTTTCCTTCTTGACAACTTGGTTGTCTTTAAGACACTTAATGACAACATGGCTGTTGAAATGTCTGTGATAGCCCAATTGATAGAGGCGTCGACCATGACA
Organism: Rhysida immarginata; assembly: GCA_023313115.1. Classification (NCBI taxonomy): domain Eukaryota; kingdom Metazoa; phylum Arthropoda; class Chilopoda; order Scolopendromorpha; family Scolopendridae; genus Rhysida; species Rhysida immarginata. The sequence goes on along the minus strand of JAHWFO010018525.1, from coordinate 501,693 downwards.
GTCGGGGTTCCTGGTTCGAATCCAGGTCGTGGAATTTTTCCATCAATGTTTCTAATTGGTAAACTGTTGCAATTCACAATCTGCTCTCGAGGTCTTGAAGCAAAACTGGTGCATACATCACTTGGTGTGATCTGGCAGTCGCAGTTTCTTCTGTTGACAGATTTGCATCGACGGGCACAGGGTCACTCACCACTTGTTTAGTTGAAGCAGTGTGCTGGAAAAATCGATACAGCACCGAGTGAAGGGGCTGCTTTCTCTGCTGCCTTTCCACTGTTTCTCAATAGTGTGCTAACTCTCCATTATTTCCATTTACTGCTCATTTTTAAAGCTTTTCAAGAAAATGTTAAATTCTAATAACTACCAATTCTAAGAAAAGCACAAAAGACAGGAATTATCTGTACGGTATTGTTAAAATTTCCGACGCCTTCTCACTGATTCTCAGAGGAGGAAGACCCTTCCAGCTGTATGCTGACGACCATTACGCGAAACTTTAAATTATGGTCAGGAAATTAGAAAGCCCGAAGAATATTATATTTTATAAGAGGGTGTTCCTCGATTTATGCATGTAAGTCGTGTGTCCTCAAAATATTTTTGTTAATGAAATTTACAAAATGATCAGTCTTGAGATTCATTTACATGTCTTAATGAACATGTCTTACATACATAACTATTTGATTGGCTCAATCTGGTAGATTTTCTCCAATTTTTGTATTTAAAGCCATATCATTTTTAGAATTCTATGTTGCTATCACTACTGTTGAAACAAATAGAGCCGTCTATTGTTGCATAAACTTAACCTTGCATTGTTCGTCAAGAGATATATATTTTTGGTCCATAATTTGAATTTAAATCCATGAATTATTATCGATAAATATTATTTTTTCGAAATCTCATGTAGACAGTGACCTTCTTCTTGCTTTGCAAATTTCATCAAGATTGGAATTAAAATGTTGATTTATGTAAGAAAGAAACACACATGGACCTATCTGATCGCTATGCATCTCTAAATGGCTAGACCAATCTTGATGAAATTTTTCATGGTAATTCCGATGGACCCTGGGAGGTTTTAGGTAGGTCATGGTGGAGATATCACGCTACATGGATAGCACACTCTACAATTCGTTACCCCCCTCCCTAAAAGAGGTTAACATGGTTAATTATGTAGTGCAACACCAGTAAATGTGTTACGTTTGTAGTGCCACACCAGTTAATGTGTTAAGTATACAATGCAACACCAGTTAATGTGTTAACAAATTTTCAATCCCCCTTTCCCCCCCTTAGGGGTTGGTTTTCCTTATTATTATTTGTTTTAAACCAACCCTGTATTAGAGGAAACAAAACAAAAAAAAGTTATTCAAATCGGTCAAGCCGTTTTTGAGTTTTAGCGAGACTAACAAACAGCAATTCATTTTTATATACAGGGTGTTTTTGAATTGAGTACAGATTTTTTGGGAGATGATAGAAGAGGTCCTTAGAAGTATTTTTTGTCATATGAATATGGGGTCCCCCCAGCTCCGTTTACTTACAATACTGCATTGAACAATCAAATGACACCGGGACGCAGTGTGCGTTGGTAGGCCTAGATTAGTTTATTTTTAACAATTAACACAAGCAATCTACTGTATGACTTTTACAGAAATTGTTCGAAATGACCGCCCTTTGCTTCATAGCACAATTCGCAACGCCTTATGATGGATTGATGTACGCGTGGAAACAGTTGATTTGCACGGTCGCTGATGTCACGTGCTGCCGCGACAACATGAGCCGCCAATTCTTCTTCGGTATCTACGGGTTCGGAGTACACCATTGATTTTATGCTTCCCCATAAAAAAAATCCATCGGCCTTCTGTCTAGGTGGTGTTGCTCTGATGCCCGTAGATGTGGCTTCGATGAGGTGTTGATCAGAGGAGATCACGCAACCACTGAGGCCAATAAGGAATAGTAAAGTTGTCTGCTAGACAGAGAGTAATGTCCACGCAAATGGCCAGAGAGCGCCAGTGAAAAAAAAATCACGCTTTATACAATGGAGTTTCCCATCCTGTTTTTCTTCATCCATGACCATAGCCAAAGTAATTTTTGATGGCCTATTGTTGCAGAAACTTTACTCTGCATTGTAGGAGATGACATTCATTGGGCGAGGTCAAAAACGCAAATACCGAGTTGGGTTGGTGAAGCAATGATTATTGCTCGATTGTTAACGTATTGTTGACTGTCGTAGCAACAGTGGCTTTCTTCACTAACTCAAATCGATGTTAGCATTTTTGACTTCGCCCATTGTTGGTCCGCGCATATCGTAGGCTCATTTCAGACAGAGCAAGCAAAATATTATTTTTACCCTTTCCCCTTTGGGCCAACCTGACACTCGGCACAAGTAAACCTTACCCTGAACCTAACGAACATCTGATGCAAGTGTGAGCTCAATAGGAGCGAAGTGGTTCAAAAGTTTTGAGAACATTTACAGACGCACCCTGAATTTTTATATAGAACTTTCCATTGAAACCGAAACTGGAGTAACTGCGCAGAAGCAGGACAGCAAAAAACTTGCGTTTCCTACCTTGAAATGTGCAAACAATGCTACACATCCGGAGGAAAACGGAAGATTTTTTGCTGTATTGCTTCTGCGCAGTTAGTCCAGTTTCGGTTTCAAGGAAAAGATAAACAAACTTTGGCGCCATCTCTTGAGTAAACAAACAAACTTAAACCAAGATATATGATTTTTACCCCTTCCCCCCCTACTTTAGGGACATGTAAACCTTACTCTGGACCTAAGGAATATATGTTGCAAATATTAGCTCAATCGGATAAGTGGTTCAAAAGTTTTTAGAACATTTACAGACGCACCCTGAGCCTGAATTTTTATATATAAAGATATCTGTACGCAGCCCGGGACAAACACAAACATCCATGCCCACGGTGGGATTCGAACCCACGACCAGGTAGACTTGAGAACTAGAAAACCTACGCCCTAGCCCTCTCGGCCACCTGGCGGCAGAATAACAAGGAGAAAAGTGCACTGACGAAGATCTCCATTGAAAATAAGCTAAATTCTTGGCGTTGAACGGACTACTTTGATGTCGAAGCCATCTGGTGAGAGCATTTTCCCAAAATAGGTTTTTAACAATGGCGTTAACAACCTCTAACTTCTAATAACAATGCTATTACTTCATAACAATGCATGTACAATTAATCAATTGGTAGTCACTGTTACCATAGTCTTTTAATCCCCTGGCCTGTCAACACCTCCTAGAGAGAAGGCCTGCGGACAAAAGGTGTGTACATTGTTACATCATCATCAATCGTCCAAATTTAAGGCTTACAATGGGCAACAAAATTTTAAAAATTTCCTGCTTCCGAGACAAAAATAGTTATTTCTTAACGAATTCAATGTGCTGTACACGAATATAACTAAGAAAAAGCTGAATTGGCTACGGTTTCTTAGTAATGTGTACGAATTTTTTAGAAAAATGTATATACGTAAATATTATAATACATGTTAAGAATATCTTGATCATCTTTCTTTTTTTTTTAGCTTCTCGTTTGTAAACATCGTGGGGAGCATGTCTGATGATTTTGTGGTCCCATAAAAACGCCCTCTTTAATTTTGGATTCAACTGAGTCGGTTCGACATGCGGCATGTCTGAGTCGAGGGAATTTTTCATGTAGGTGCTTGAATTACCATGGCTTTTACCAAATTTTTTACAAGATCGAGCTTGATGTGTAAAGGAGGAATGATGATTTTGTGTAGTTCTGCCAGTGGTGGGCGTTGTACATTCATTTCTTCAGGCTTAAAAGATGCTACTATACAAATGACAATACGTCAATATCTTTGCAACCAAAGCCAATCAACTTTTTTCAATGTGATATTCGTGTTCAGCACGTTAAATTCATTCAAGATTGGGTACTTTCAACTAAGAAGCAATTTCATTGTTGCCCATAGTTATTATTGATAGAAATACGATTAACAATAGCCGCTTGATGATGATGTAACAATGTATACACCTTTTGTCCGCAGGCCTTCTCTCTAGGAGGTGTTGGGTCTGTGCACAGGCACTGAATTCCATTGTTGTAGGCCGGCCAGGTGGCCGAGAGGGCTAGGGCGTAGGCTTTCTAGTTCTCGAGTCCGCCTGGCCATGGGTTCGAATCTCGCCGTGGGCATGGACGTTTGCGTACAGATATAACTTGTGTAAAAGGCGCAAAATGACCTTAGTAGTCGACGCCAAAATTTCTAGAACCCCCCCCCCCCCCCATTGTTGTAGTCCAACAATTGGATTGCTGTATTTACTGAAGAGTCGTTTTTTGTTGCTGACACGTAATAGTAAGCTGGCAAGTTTGTTACGTTGTGCAATCGTTAAAATATATTGTTAAGTTTGAGCTGTAGCTAAATTCATGCAAAGAGGGGGCAAAAAACGACTCTTCAGTAAATATAGCAATCCAATTGTTGGACTACAACAATGGAATTCAGTGCCTGTGCACAGACATAACCACCGAGAGTTATGGCACAGACCAGGGGAGTTACTACCACGGTCTATAGATATTCATGGTCATCAAGCTTCGGCCATTTTCCATTGTTTCGAGAAGCAAACTGCGATAGAGATTTTCATTGAAACTGAATACGAAAGTAAAGTTTGTCTGCCGATAGGGTGGCGCTGCAGGCGCAGTTGGGCAGATTGTACATGCAGCGCCACTTTTCAATAGAGTTCCCGCCCTACCGGGAGCTAGAAACTATAGCTTCATTTTAACAATGGAGCTCGATGACCATGAATATCTATAGATCGTGGTTACTACTAATGGTAAGAAATAACTGAAACAGAAATCACCAATTCCACAAATTCCAAATTTGTGGTTTCTCTTTCAATTATTTCTTATCGTTACCGGATTTCCACAGTTTCCTGGCATCATCGGATTCCATTACTGTTACTACTACTTCAAAACAATGCGTAACAACTGAATTCGGTAATTTAACTGGACAATAATGTTTCTAGGAGGTGTTGATCAATGACGTACATTAAAGATAGACTCCGAATCCTATTGTTGTAACTTGAAGCAAATTGGGAAGCTCCATGCCCAGAACTGTCATGGCCGAAAGTGAGTGAAGATGATGCAAAACACATGGCTAAACACAAGAGTAGCTGATTAATAATTCTTTTACACGCCGATCACGGACTGATAAGTTTATCTTTTCGTTTACTTTGTATTTGAAGTATTTTATTATATTTTATAAACAATTTTTCGATCATGGTTTCAATTTCAATTTCGTTTCGATTGTCTTTCAGTTACGTATTTTCATTTTAGTTACGTATTTTTGATTTATTTTTGTGGAAAATGATTCCTGATCCTTTTTCTTGTTTGTTTGTACAGTTGTACGCAGTTTAACTTTGAGGAATGGTTTTGAATTAATTATTCCTCAGGCCCAAAATCTTCAAAAACAAAACAGCCAGACAGCTAATTACTTCACGGCTCACTCCTGCCCAGAACTATCATGGCTCAATTTGCTTCACTTTTTGCCGCTGTTAACAATAGGAATCGGAGTCTATCTTTAATATACGTCATTGTGTTGATACATGCCATACTTTAACAATGCGCCAATAATGTTAAATAATGCTGCAAGCCAGCGCCTATAATGTTAAACAAAGAAGTTAATTCATTCAATCAAGATATTTATTCATCACATTTTCTTAAAAATTGATTGATATAAACAGTCGAACCACCTTATTTTAACCACCAGCTAGTGGCCAGAATAAGAGTGGTTGAAGTCTATAGCTCCCCAAACGTACTCGAAAGTTTGCAGAACGATTTGCAGGTTTAACGATATATTCTGTCTACGAAAAGTTTGTGAAGACGATATCGGTAACGGACAACTACCGAGTAAATGCGAGACGGCCCAGAACAGATTGAACACTGCTGTTGTGCAGCAAACCGTATACCAGAAATCGAAATCGATCACACAGTGCAGTTTGGGCGGATTATGTCGGGAAACAGCCGCTAGTTAAGGCGTAGAAAGAAATAATTTTTTACAACACGGTTTAAGAAATTTAATATCACACTCAAATATTTTTTACAACGAACACAGTTACAATATGTCAAAAATACAAAAATCAAGTACTTCAATATTTGGAAATTAATTGCAAAAAACACATTATTTTTGCAAACCTTAAATGAATTACAAAGCATTCTCAAAACATTGTCCCAAAGTCTCGCGTATATCCCTCCACACATTTATAACATTTGATGCACTGTTGTTAATGTTGATGGTTGTGGCTCATTATTCGGACTCCATGGGTTGAATTCTATCACTCAATAATGAAACGTTTATTATTTGATATAATAAGACATGCTATTTGCGTCGAACGGAGCCCATTGACGCTCTGCATCGGACATCCGGATCTTCTTGGATTCCCCATCTCTCGAAATGTTTTCTTGTTGACGTTTTCTATAACTATTCTGGCGTTTATTATGCATAAATTTGGAAATTCTGTAATTTTTTCGAAATTTTCACACTTTGATATTTGAGACACTATTAATTAAATATTGAGGATTTATTGTTAAATTCAAAACAAATTACACTTAAAACGTCGTAACAAAAAAATAATCAAATACTGTGGTATGGAAGAACCAAAAACTGAAACCTTCAATCCACAAGGAGAAAAAAAGAAATACCGGATAAGTATTTTCTACGGAGAAACAGAAAAGAAAAAAAAGATGCATCAGCCGATAACGTCAGCACAAAGTCAACCAATGTCTAAAACATGCTTTGTTTAATGCTCTATCGTTCATTTTTCTACCATTATTTGTTTTCATATTATTAAATTTTTCGTGATCAACCGTTTTCGTGATATTCACGATCTACGCGCGAATTTCGAAGACGTATTCTACGTCAAAACGTGTGGCAAATTTGATACAAGATCTCCGGATGCAATTATACCATATCCAAGTCGTCCGAGCTTTGACAGCGGTGCAAAAGTGGATTCGCGTGAAATGCTGCCATATTTTAGCCGAAAGGGCGAATATCCAACCAGACATTGAGAATCAGATGCAATTCAGCGATATAGCCCCTTTCCACATAAGTGGACATGTTAACCGACGGTACTCTTGCTCGATCATTTTTTACGAGTTGAACAGGTAGAGATGGTCATGTAAATCATCTTGCACATACGTTATACGTTTTACGAATATATTTCACATGATTTTGATTAACCTTGTATGTAATACGTACAAACAGATTTTTTCCGTAGATATTTCTATACATTTTCGCGAATCATGAGTTTGAAGTCGCTTTCAGTGAAAAAAAATATTTAATTTGGGGTAGACGTTCAACAAAAAGCATCTGAGAGCGGATGAGCGATCAATAAAGGATGCATTTATAAAGAGTATCCAGATGAAAGCTTGTAGTGATTAGCTTGTTATACACGTTTAAGAATGGATCGCAAACCATTAGAAGCTTAAAATCTATTTTGAACATTCAAATGCGCTTCTTTTTACACAATGTTTCCTTTTTATGACGTCACCAATAGCAATTACCTGCCACAATATACACTAATAATAACATAATAGCAGAATTCGTCAACGATCTGAGTGCGTGGAAATGGCTAACATCTGCGTGGAAAGGCAGAAAAGTGAAACGTTATGAAATCGCATCCAAAGAGAGGGTTCATGCAATACGAAACCGAAAGCGATTCTATTTTCCTTCCGGAGTTCCTCGATCTTCTAAATTTTATTTTTGTTTTTCCCATTATGTATTCATCGAGATCAGCATATGGAATTGAATTGCTCTTAAAACGCGATAGGAGTTGTTGGATCTATGCAACCTTTAGTAAACTACTCTATAAACAGGATTTCCCTTTGCTCTAAGAACAAAATAAATAAATAAATAAATAACCAAACAAATAAATAAATCTTTACTTCCTATTGCAAGTAAACGTAAAACTTGATAATAGAATCCTACCCTGTAATGGATCAGAGCTAAGATGAGAAAACCTAAAAAACTTTAAAAAAAACGTACGTGAATTGGATTAGGATTATAATTTCATTTGAGTTTTATTTCGAGACGAAATTTTCACTTGTTGATTTTATGATGTCATTCGATGTAGGAAGCCTTAACATAATTTGCGCAATGATTCGTTTCCTTAAAATTAGCAGATATTACGGGAAAAAAATGGATTTTTCATACCAATTTTCCAAGAACGCCAAACATCAGCTACGGAGTGCCGAGAGTTGTACTTCATGTAGCCTCAACGTCATAGATATTATGTACGAGGCCAATGAATGTGGTGCAGTGAAATGAAAACGATCGGTGGCGTAAAAGATCATCGGCTGGGAGCGAATCAATCTATCACCGCTATCTTGATTTCTGCCTATGGCACAAAACGCCGTCCCTTAAAGCTTTTTTCGTCGAGTCAAATTGCATGAAGAGAGGTGGATACTGCAAATGGACGTTCTAAGACCTCCCACTTGCAGTGTGTTAGTGTATCCATGGTTTTCTTTGCGACATGTGGTTGTGCGTTGTCGTGGCCGTTTGTTCTTGATACGCCGTCGCAGGCGTCCAGAATTGTCGTGTAGCTGGCGGAACTAATGGTGTGACCTTGCAAGAGGGACGAACATGTTCAAAACAGAGCTGCGGTGATCGAAAAAGGCAGTTAGCATGACTTTGCTTGCACTTGACTGCCCGCGTAACTTTTCGGGTTTCCGGGTCGTAATGGTGACGCCACTACTCGTCATCTGTTACAATACTCTGGAGAAATCGGTAGTCCTCATAGTGGTATCGATCGAAATGTATTTTGTGCTACCGTTCCACCTCGACCTCTGCTCACTCCAGTATTCATTTAAGAGATTGGAAGTACTAATGGAGTATGCCATGACTGATATTCGTCAAGAGCGCGATCTCATACTCCGTGATGCGTCTATTGGGTCTAACAAGTTCAGTCACCTTCTCAATACTCGCTGGGGTGATCACACGATACGCTCGGCCCAGCTTCGGTCGTTCTCCAAAGATGTTCGCCCTGAACGAAATCGTGTAGACAAGACTCTTTGGTCTTTTGACTCACTGAGACAGTTTTCTCCACAAACAGCACTCATTCGGCAGTGAATTTCGTCTGCCGACTTCTTTTTCCGCTCGTGAAAAACTGAATGACTGCACGTTGTTCATGCTTGAACGCTTCCATCTTGCACATTCGAGCCAGAGGTCCTAAATCCTAACAAGATACGACAATAAGCAAAATTTTGTGATTCGTGCAGATTTCTTCTGCGCAGCTTAGTTGCAAGGGTTTTGCCTGATGGCGCTGTAGGTCTTCAGTAAAGTCTTCCTCGTGCGCTTCTAACTATTAACGTAAACTTCCAGCTGTATGGGATGTCTCATTATCGTGCTAGAAGATGCCGTCATGCCAGGAAAACAATCTCCTTGTGTGGGTGTACATAGTCAGTAAAGATCGATAGATGCTTAAATCGATTCTTACAGCCATCCACAATGATGAGTGCGCCCAGAGAATGCCACAAAAAACATTCCCCAGACCATAACGCTGCCTCCACCAGCTCGTTGCCGTCCACAAATGGTTGAAGAGTGTTTATTTTCTGACGTTTCTCGCCATATGCGCCAACGTCCATCCACCCGATAGGGCAATGAATATCTAGTGTCGGTACTGCCGTGCAAATTCTAGCCTCTGCTGGGGAGCTCCATACGCAGCAATGTTCGTTATAAACTGTCACCCTTGCGGAGCCCCTAGTTCATTTGGCAATAAGTAGATTCACTGTAGCATATCGATTAGCCCGAACGCATCGCCGCAGCCGCCGTTCCCCTCTTTCATCTATGGCTCATGGAGCACTACAATTTTCACGTCCCTTCTTTTCTATAGTGCGCGGTACACTTTTACCACAGCAGCACACGAACAGTTCACAAACTCTGCAGTTTCTGAAATGCTGCCAGCCTTGGGCCAAAAGCCAATAACCATTTCTATTTGTTCGTCTGATAAATCACTCAGTTTCTGCATTGTAACAAGCAAAATGTCTTTCAAATGCCTACAACACACTGTTTATACTCATCCAATCTGCTGATGACACCTCATTTATTGCCTCATTTATTTAGTGCCTTCTGCGATTGGTTATTTAATGCTGAAATCACAATAGAGGGTGGTCATATTAATGTGACTCGACTGTTTATATTATCTGATTTCTTTCTCGGATCGTTAATTACAAAATGACGACACCTGCGAATGATCTCTTGCAATTAAGAGTGCATTCTGAGATATTTTTTTTACAGTGGGGATTGAATCTAGGTAGAGAAGATCAGATGAACTAATATAACTTTTTGTGTAATTTTTTGCTTCATTCTATTTGAACTGATTATAATCTATAATATCAGAAATGAATATTGTTTTAAATAATGCTGCAATTGGAAGACAGCTTCAATCCTAATGAAAAACGGGGAATAGAATTTGGTGGTAAACATTCACTCCACTGCCACACGAAGGCAGTGTTTCGAGCTGTACGACAGCTACAGGTTTTTCAGTTACCTTTAAAAGCTGCTTGATGCTCTTATAATTACACAAGATTAAAGGATACCATTAAAATGACATAAAATAATAAGAATAATAATTAATGAGACTCCTGAGAGATGTGGCAAATGTTACTCTACTAGACAGAGTTTACAGTAGCACAACAAGGGAGCCTTTAGGTGTTGAGCAGCTCCGCATTGAGAGATCTCAGTTGTGTTGATATGGCCAGGTAATACGGATGCCGCAAACTGATCTTCCTAGGCAGTTTCTATTGGGTAAGAAACCAAGGGGTCGGCCTAGAACTAGTGGCTAGACTACATGGAGAATCTGGGTTCGAGTCGCTTGGGTACTAGCACTGAGGACGTGCGCCTGATGGCGGAAGATCGCGAGCGCTGGAGATCCTCCATAGGGCTGCTGCCCCCACGACCCTAACGGATAAGCGGGTTTGAAAAGGAAGTATGTAAGCATAAAATAAATAAATTAAAATCAATTAAGCAATATTATAAAAATGTTATTTATTAAATTTTATTGACGCGATGAAGGATGGTTTAGGTAGCCTTTCCTGAAATATTGGCCTTTTTTGTTTCTTTAATTACAGATAATTCTCCGCAATCGTAGCTAAGAAATTGGGGAACATGTCTTGGCATCTCACTTCGACGGCCATGTTCCCTCCACGCATCTCCTCCACGCACTTCAGCAGCTGTCGGACCGCATTGTAGTCTACATGGTTGACTTCTTCAATAAACCAGTGGATACCTTCCAGCGTTTTGTAAACTCTCCTGTCCAGTTGCTGTCCTTTCTACATACAACGGTTATTATGGTTACTGCTGGTAGTCATAATAATGCGGTTTGGCTATGGTTCATTACCTTGTATATGCTACTAACTATTCATGGTATAACGATGCAATTCGAACAAAATATTTAGCGAAGCGGCGTTTTTCCGACATTGTGAATAGCCTTGGCGAGAGCATCGATTCTAGGAGTTCGTTGTCCGTGAACGTTTTAAGGATTTGATCAAGATATGGGCACTTGTGTAAAATTACACACATTCTCTTCCATAGTACACAAGCATTATATACAATTTCAATGCCAAGCATTATATTCAGTCACAAACGACTGAAGTAACAAGCGAAACAAGCAATAAAACAACCAATTCCGTTCGAAGTAATCGGCATTTAATGAATTTTTCAACTAAAAGCCGTCAAGAAAAGCACATGAAGAGAGAGAACTCTTCTAATACGTTTCTCTCCTTTAATCTCCGAGGAGATCAAAAAAGAAACTTTTCTCTCTCTCTCTAATGTGGGATTGTTCGTTAGACTTTTGAAAAGTTAATCTCCGGGCTCTGATGGTCGGCTTTTATCACAAAATGAAACAGCATTTTCTACTCCCTTAACCAGTTCTCTCCTGACAATAAATAAAGAAACAAAAAAAAGTCTCTCAAGAACTCTTGATTTATATCTCTTCATAAAGTTCTATTTATAAATAGCTAGTTATATGCCACTTATAAAGGATTAAAAATCTCCTTACAGCATTTATACTTTGATTTGAAGTAGAACGTGATATACATCGATTCTTCAGTTTGTGAAAGTTCAATTCAATAATAAGTTAATTTGCTATCAAAATAAAGAAGAGAACACAACTCACTCGAAGATGATCCCTCGTTTTCTTTCTGAAATTAAAAAGTAAAATTTTATAATTAAAAATTTAAATTCGGGAGATAGCTCAAAATGTAATTAATTATACACAATCGAGCCACATTATTATGATCACAAGCTAGTAACCAGAATAACCACTGTGTGCAGCACGAACAGCAGCTAGACGGCCTGGGAGAGAGACAATAAGATGGGCGAGTCAAAAGTCACTGGACATATCTATTTTTCGTAAATATTGTGTAAAAAGAACGATGTGACAATGCTAGGACAGGTGCTGTATCTTTTGGGACAGTTTTGTACTTTGGCCACCATCTTTAAATTCGCCATTCTGAGTCAAGTTCATTTTCTTAAATGGGAAGCGGATCATGTGGCATATCAAATAATACCAGGAGTTCATTCCTGCAATCGGATTTCAATTACATGTATATGTTGTGGTTCACAAGTTATTAATAAAAGCATTGTTTGTTGCAGGTAATTGGAGATGGCATTCCGCTATTGTACCATTGCTGCTTATTCAACGCCCAGCATCCCGAAAGAGAACCAATCGCGCATAGTACCGTCGCATATGTGATATCACATTTCGAGATACTGAGCCTGTTGAACATAAAGCTCGAACAGGCCGGCCAAATGCATCACCTGATGAGGCAACCTCAACAACGGTGTTGGCAACTTTTGCAAAAAGGCCCCAACGCAGCTGAGGGTGGACTCAACCAATCATCCATAGCATGATTCTGCGTACCGATAAGTGGCATCCATTCAAAGGTCAGATGCAGCAAGAACTATAGGAAGAGGATCCGGTCAGACATCAAGAGTTCTGTACCTGGACTTTGGTTACCTATCGACTGGATCCTCCATTTGCATATAACAGTGTGTTTAGTGATGAGGGAAATTTTTATGTCCATGGTGAGGTGAACCGTCAGAACATGAGCGATACGAACCCTCAATGGACAAATCCATCCAAAGTCGTTGGTGATGTCAAAATTATGCTGTTGCGTGGGATATGGGGCCCCATTAACTGGACCAATTTTCATAGACTGCTGACGAGTACCTGCGAATGTTACAGAACCCTGTGTTCCCATCACTGTTGACTGAAGATGGCAGTTTCCCAAATTCTTTTCCACACCACTACACTACGGACGTAATGGTCGTCAATGGCTGGATGGACAATTATCTGTCATTGGATTGGCCGGCGAGTTCTGTGGAGTGGCCACCACGTTCCCCAGATCCCATACCAATAGATTTTTACCTGTGGGGTCACTTGAAACAAATTGTGTATGCTGTGAAACTCCAAAGCAAACGTCACCTTCAGCAACGCATCCTATACAGGCATGTGACAGCATTATCCCCGACGTTCTTGTGTGCGTGTATAATGAATGGATAAAGCGCCTTGAGCTCTGCGTCCAACAGCAGGGACAACACATTGAACATCCTTTAGCAACCCAGTTTTCGGTGTGTGTTTTTGTTTGGAAAGTGTCAATGTTTTTGTTAATAACTTGTGAACCATAATAGATAACTGAAATCCTATTCCATGAATAAACTCCTGAGAAAAAAAGCTGTTATTTGATATGCCATATGACCCCCTTTCCATTTATGAAAATAAAATTTGATACAAAATAGCGGATTTCAAGATGGCGGCCAACCTTCAAAAATGTCCCTAAAGATAGAGTACCTGCTAGCATGGTCACATCGTTCATTTTACACCCCATTTCTGAAATAAAGCTATGTCCAGTGATTTTGACTCACCCTGTAGTAAATGGAGCTATGCAGACAGTAATGCGTCTGATAGGTGCTGAAGGATGAGTCAACCATTCCCGGACAATTCTGCGGGAACATCCCATCCGCTCCAGGGAAGGCAGTCAACATGCATGGATGCACCTGATCCGCAACGATGCTTAAATAACCAAATCAGGAGAGAGTGTCTTTCAGGGTTATCAGATAATGACAAAAAACATATTCCAGTCTAAACACTGCCATCATCAGCTTGTGTTCTTCCAACAATGATTGTAGGGTAATTCTTTTCGGAAGTTTCCCGCCGAATACGACAACGAGCATAAACCAAGACAAACTAGAGAAGACAACCCTTTGCCAAACAGGAAAAGTCCAATTACTGTCTTGCAATGCATATTGTAGCCATTTCTGCCGATGCACATTTATCAGCAAGGGTGTAGTGACCAGCCCAGTCACTGTGTACTTGTCGTCACAAAAGTAGTCCAAATGAATGGCGAATTGCTCAACTGTTGTGTCTCTGTCGGCCTCCATACTTCTTCACATCGACATTGTTTCCACACCGTTTATTTGCAATAGTGCCGTTTGTCCAATCACGATATACTTTAACAACAGCATCACACGAGCAGCTCAATAACTGCGCAAAAGTTGGAAGTGATCATAATAATGTAGCTCGACCGTGTTTATGGATGGGATCAAAAACTCCCAAATGGTTGGACTAGTGTCTAGACCTTTGACGAAGACTACGTAGAAAAGTAAAAATGGACAGACTTTTCGAACAACCCTCGTATATCTTTCATTTGTTATTTATATTCTCTGGTATTACGAGGCATAGAACCAGTTTATATTTGTTGCTAGGATCGAAAAAATGATTAATCACAACTTTTTTTTTTTAAAAAAAAGGACTTAACACTAATGTTATAGTAAATATATTTCAGCCATTTGAATTTCTTTCATTAACAGAGAAAGACAAATTAAACGACAAGAACAATCAAGGCAAAAAGTGACGTCACCGGGGGTTGATGGATTGTTAAGTAGAAAAGAAATTATAAAAATGCTTTCTTCGCCATTAAAATCTTAATTTCATTTTTATGACGACGATTACTTTTACAAACGGTTCGTTTTTCAAAAAAAAAAATTATTAATAGAACGAAGGCGGAAAAAATTGAAGTTCGGGGAAAATTGGAGTCGAACGGGAAATTTCGATTCTCCATTGCAAAGGAAGTTCAAGGGGGTCACCAGCAAATCACTCATCAGCATTTCCCCCACTTAACACAGTTAGATAAATATATTAAATAAAATTAAAATAGCTTCCCTTTATTGACTCTTCAAAACTTTTAAATCTTGCTTACTTCGGTTTTAACATTCACGCAGCGCAACTTCAATCTGTTTATTTATGGCACCACGTTTTTAAAGCAAAACCAACACTCAAAAGAAATCTTAGAAAATTTAAAACCCAGCAAGTGCATGTGTTAAATAACAACAATAATTACTTAAATAATTTCTTGAAAATATTACAAAAAATAATAAAACATAACTACAACCCTGTACTTGCCAGTAAAAACTAACACGGTGGAGATATAGCGAACTAGATCTCCACCGTGAAAACTAAATAAATTCAAGTCCTAATGAAATGCGTCTTACTTAAAAGGATTTGCACAGCGAAATGGAGTGTGGCGCCATCTATCGCAAAGCAATAGCGACGCAACCTAAGCATCTACAAATATATTAATGGTAATAAAGTTTTAATAGATATTATCACTATTAAACTAGTAGCCGTTTTGAACCTTGTACGAGGGTCACTCCAAAAAGTAATGCAGTATGATAAAACATTCTTTAAGAAAGAAATGCCATCTCTCCACATAAGCTACGTACATTATCATAATGTCATTATGTGATCAAAATTTTAGGGACACCCCCTCATAAATCATGAATGTGCCAAATGTCGCATAACAATGACATGTAAATTATTTAAATAGCATCACACACTTTTAGACATATACCTGCTTCGTATTATTAAGATATGGGTCGTTCAAAAGAGCTCATCATCTGTATGGATCGTCGAGTGCTTGCACGTGTGACCCAGAACTGAGCTCTGGTAAGGGCCCAAACTGAAGCAATTTGATTCACAAATGAGCCCAGTTAGGCATATTTCTATTTATACTATATTGCCTTATACACTGAAGTGCCAAAAGTCATGGGAGCGTCGTATGCAAATTTTCAAGTGTCGCTTGCATCATGTCACCTATCAAGGCAGATCGGTATCAGTGCTATCAATTCGTCTATCAGCAGTCGTCTGAAACGATTTGTAACGTGATTATGGCTATACGACGAGAAATATCAGAGTTTGAACGCGGAATGAGAATTGGAGCTGGACGCATGGGACATTCCATTTCTGAAGTGGTGCGGGCATTCAATATTCCTCGATCCACAGTGCCAAGAATGTACAGAGAGAACCTCATTTCAGACATTACCTCCCACCGTGGACAGAGCAATGGCCAACTACGGCTGCTGAATCGTCCTGACAGCAGAATGGCCCTTCGTAACTGCCACATTCAATAAAACATGCCTATGAGATCAGTGCAGCGAAAATTGGCACTGATGGGATATGGCAGCAGAAGGCCGATAAGAGTCCCTTTACTCACAGCACGCCATCAGAGGTTACGCCTCGCCTGGGCTCGTGAACATATTCATTGGACCTTAAATGATTGGAAATACATACCTTGGCCCAATGAGTCACAATTCAAGTTGGTACAAGCTGATGGTAGGGTTTGGGTGCGGTGCAGACCCTATGAGGCTATGGACCAAAGTTGTCAGGAAGGCACTGTGCAAGCTAGTGATGCCTCCATCATGGTAGGGTTTGGGTCCTATGATCAAATTGGACTTATCATTGACTGAGAATCCTTATGACCAACTATTTGGTGATCATTTGCAGTCCTTCATGGTCGTCATATACCCTAACAAAGATGGGTTGTTCCAGGAGGACAACGTGTTATGTCACGGGACCAACATTACTGGCGATTGGTTTGAGGTGCATTCTGAACAATTCCAACGAATGAATTGGCCACCTAGACGCCAGGCATGAATCCCATCGAATATATTTGGGATATTATCGAACGATTCATTCGTAAACAAGAGTCTGCACCTGCAACACTCACGCAATTTTGGGCGGCTGTCGAGACTGCATGGCTGAACATCTCTTCAGAGGACTTCCACGGACTGGTAGAATCCATGCTGCACTTCGCCAGGCAAAAGGAGGTCTTATACGATATTGAATAGTATCCCATGAATTTTGGTAATTCTGTGCACATCATAGACGTGTAAATCACGATATACGTAACATTGTTATTTAGATTTTAGAAAACCTTTGATCACATAGGGCAATCTCCATCCTTTTACTGCTTTTTGCTACTAGAGCCTTTATTCAGCACGGTAAGACTCTGGACCGGTCTGCTTGAGCCACCCTTTAGCAACCGTGGCGAGAAAATCATCATTTTCAAACCTGGTTACACGAAGATGTTCCTTCAGCTTACCGAAAAGGTAGTCTTAGCAGTTCCCACATCAGGGCTTTAAGGCGAGTGTTCCAATATTGTGAAGCCATGATATTGTGATCTTGTCTTGGTTTTCTGACGTGTGATCGAGCGCTATCGTACTAACAGATAAACAACCTTTCTGCCGATGTCGTCGAACAGGACTCAGTGTAGCTTCAAGTTTCTTTACTATTGTCACAGATACGTCAGAATTCAGAGTGGTTCCTTGACGTTCACAATTCATACTGACCTACTTAGTTTGAATAACGCTTTCTGTACATTAAATCATCCAATGAATGTTCTCGAAGTCTGATAAATTTTTTTTTACTTCTGCGCATGTATATTACACATACAAATTTTCATATCAATAGCATAGTCCCTCCTCATCAAAGATTCTGTGCATATAATGACATTTTTATGACATACTCGTTGTGGTAAGCCTGTCACTTTATTGACGGCCCTTCACCTGCTGGAATATCCTCTGCTTTTATAAATATCAACGGAATTCGTATATCATTCATTTGGCCTTTGATGCAACCAGCAGTTTCGGCTTTGTATTGTGATTGATATTCACATACACATACCATGATCATGATTCTGACTGGGCCATTCCAAGCCGTTCTGTTGCGACTAAAGCAGTGTTGCTTGTGGCAATGTCTCGCTTGTATTGCTGGAAAGGGCATAATTGTCCTATAACATTCTGGTATTCCACAAAAAAAATTCTTATCGATAACGACTTAATTTAATGAACACACACCTAAGTATGAAAATCAACTTCCATACTGTGATTTCATTGTAAGGACGATACAATTTGCAACAGACTACTGTATATCTCTCATTACGAACCTCCACTCATCTGTCCATAAGAATGGACTTCATATGCCATTTGTTGAAATGATCAATGGCGTTTTGAACAGCTGCACGACCATGGTAATCAGAAATAGTGGAGTGATTTCCAGAACTCTCACAGAAAGAGGTTTGATTTGCGCGCAAAATATTCGTAGAACTCTCTTATGACCACCTCCTACTTTTATAGCCCACGTGGAGCTCGCTCGCTTGATGGGTATGAAAGATGAGATGTACTCTGTGCATATATCAGTCGTTGCTGTCATGAGTAAAACGAGCTATTTAGTGAAGGAGTGTCATAATACTTACTTAGCAGATTCCTTACGTAGATAACGCCTGCTTAAATAAAAGTTAACGGATAACACTGCTCAAACTCACTGATTTCAGCTGCTCCTGTCAACATTTCTTCAAAGGAATGAAGGGCATTTTGTCTGAATGTAAGCCAAAACGAGTGAAAACGCACAATTCCATTTTTAAAATATTAGAATCAAAGAAATGATTCTAATTAAAGAATCCAGGGATTTAATTTGTAATTTTTTAAATTTTATATTCTTGGTTTTGTAAAAAGATAGGCCTATGTTCATACGCGTATGGAGTGTTAATTTTTTTACTATAAAAATATTTTAACAAGCCAAAGGCGATTAAGAATCTCCAACTCAAGTGAATTATTATTAACTGCAATAATCTTAAATGCTAAGGAGTCGGTTGCTTAAATTGAGATATAGTTATTACACAGTCGAACCACCTTCTATGACCACCTCCTACTTTTATAGCCCACGTGGAGCTCGCTCGCTTGTTGGGTATGAAAGGTCTGAATATACACATATCAGTCGTTGCTGTACACATATCAGTCGTTGCTGTCATGAATAAAACGAGCTATTTATCAGATCTGCGAAAGGGATGGTCATTGGTTTTCGGCTGAAGGGTAGGATCATTTCCGAAACTGCAGAGTTTGTGAACTATTCAAGTGCTAATGCGATTAAGGTATACTGTGATTGGACAAAAGGCACCAGTACGACCCAACGGAGTGGAAACTGCAAACCACGACGTGTCATTGGTGCGAGGCTGACGTCGACTGCGAAGATGTGCAGTCCGACCGACACGCAATAGCTGACCAATCCAAATGTGTGTCGACAAGGACAGTATAGCGAACCCTGTTGCTAACATATAATTATTTTATAGATACATTATCATCTAGTAAAGGATTTACATACCCCCAGTTATTCTAAAGATTTACCTACTTTAGACCGCACAGAGGGTTGTTAGGGATCTATGGTAACAAGTTACAGAGGGCCAGAAAAGGTGGAAAACCTCTTTCGCCATCATCGAGTGTGTTCTGTCTGGTAGCCATGCACCGCTGCTATTGCCCTGCAACGCAGAACACTCAAGTCCAATTCGTAACCACTCCTGTTGACACGCTTTCCAAAGACCCTCCACTATTCGGGGCCCCGTTTAAGTAGGCCAAAGCCACAAAAATCCATAGGCGATGTGTCCGGCGACCTGACAGGTACGTCGCTGAATGGAATGGAGCGGATTCCGGTATCTTCTTGCATGTGTTCCAACAATAGGTGTGACTCGACGCCTTGTCTTGGTGCAGCCATAAGGTGTTTATCCCAGTACCGTACAAACTGGAGATGTTACGGATAAATACGAGGGTTAGAACGTTAGCCTGATAGTATATGGCGTTGAATTTGTCCTTTGACTCAACTGTGTTAAGTTAAGGGGGGTGGGGGTTGATAGAATCGCTCACTGCGATGGCATAGTATTGGTCTATTTTTACAGTCAGTCATGAGGGGGGAGGGGTGCAGGAGTGTGTGCGTTTGAGTGTGCGAAAAGGAGAAAGAGAGGGAGGGAGAATGCCAACTAAAAACTTTCAATAAAAATAAATTCTTTAGTTTTTTTAATCCTTTAGTTTAATTTATAATATCGGTACATTTGTTATACGCAGATAGTGAAATCGCATAATTCACGAAATGCGAAAATTTTCGCTCATTTCATGACTAATAATGTAAGACCCTTGTACAGTTCGTAAAATGTACAGAATTTTACACAACCAAGAAACGTGTACATAGAAGTTAAAGAATATCGTGTATTGGCAATAAAATTCAGTTTTTCAAAACTGGGGGCTGGAGCCATCGCCCCGAGAGCTCTTCCTCTTACCAATTGATACGAGATACCAATTCCTTGTACATTCCCCTTTTTTACAGGTTACAATAAAAAGATATGGAGATATAATTGCGACGATCTATGTCTTAGGCTTTCTTGCACTTTGGGTAAGGGAAAGTAGGGCAAGAAGAATCACTTAAGGACAAAAAACCATAAGTGACAGAAAAATGAGTGTTTAGACCTCCTTTTATTTGCATTTACGTACCTTGATATTTCTAGTATGTAAAGTTAATTTATCAGTTTGATATATTTCAAATAACCTGTCATATTTAATAGATATAATCTGATACTGAATTGATTCCTTTTGCCCAATTCCATGCATGGGCAAAAGGAATCAGTGTATATGTCAAGAAGAACCATAACTGAAAGGTTTAGTTTTAATGATTGTTGAAGTATTAAATACGCAATTTTTAATATGGAAACGCATGAAACTGTTTATTCACAATCAACACAAGTATATTGTCCATCAATACCATCTGTTACAGAATTCATTGGCATTTTCCGTGTGTCTGCATCACAACTAGCTCTGTGTCTTCCTTTTGTAGTTAAAAACCCATCTGTAAATAAAATAGATTATATTCAAGAAGAAACGGAGCCAGACACTGTGGACACGGAACGACAAGAATAGCAAGAAACCACTAATCCACATCAAAATTTTATTCGAACGAATGCGCATTTCGGCAGCCAAGCTGCTTTCATCAGCGTATACAAGGAATGATCTGTACAGAAAATTATGTTCAGATGAAGCAGAAGAATTACAGAGTCATATTTATAGTGAGACAAAAGTAAATACAATCCAATTACAAAATAAGTAAATAGCAGATAAAGCCCTATGGGAAGTAGCATCAGTCCTTTTATGACCAATATCTAATCCGAAAATTAGAAAACCAGGCATTGAATGAATTTAAATACTTTCCTAAAGTGGGGCTGAGATACGTGGATGATGTTTTCGCAATCTTTAATACTGAAAAGGAAAATATTGAGATATTCATGATTCATGGCGAGTCTTAATGGCTTGTGTCATAATATCAAGTTCACTAGGGAGGATGAGAGAAATGATAGCCTGCCATTTTTGGACATACAATCGACAAGAGTTGGCCAAGAACTACAGTGTGACATCTATAGAAAAGCAAAATTTGTGCCTAACTTCATAAAGCATGATTCGAACCACTGTCATCAACACAAACTACGGAGGGTTGATTCAGATAAAATGAGACGACTTTAAACGCCGCTTATGACCTTGACGGAATGTGATTTGCATGACTCGTCCACTATTCATAGGGATTAGCTTTGTATATACTTCTTGCTGTTATTTGGGACATTTCGTGCTGAAACATGGCTTCCAAAATCACAGCTTTTTGGGAAGGGTATATGTTTGGCCTTTCCGACGCTAACTTCAGTCTTTCGTGCATTGTGGAATTATGCAAACGAAACGGTATTATGGTATCCAAAGCTACTGTGGGTCGAATAATCAAAAAGAACAAATTGCGACCATCTAATGAACGTGGACGAGCATAGAAGCAGACCAGAAACAAGCCCCAGCCAACATGCCCAACTCAGGTGGTGCGAGAAATCCGGTCTAAAGTGCTGAGAGAAAAAAAACCCCCCCCCCCCCCCCCACCGCAGAGAAGTCTAGCCCAAAGGAAAGGTATTTCACAGGCAACAGTCTCCAGAATAATTCATGACAATCTTGCTTGGGCTGGAGCGACGTCATAAAGCCACATGTTTGGATCCACATGGGCAAGGCATCAAGCCACACTGCCAAGACATCTGTGGCTTACTACAGGAAGATGGAACAGGAGACGGGCACGGGCATACGAGTTATTCCCTTCTCTCATGTGCCTGTAAAATCTCCTGACGCATCACCGATGGATTTCTGTGGTTTTGGTCTCCTGAAACGACGGCTCGGAAGTCGCCGACCAAGAACCGTTGATGGGCTATGGAAAGTGTGTCAGCACGTGTGGAACGAACTTCCCATGAAGTCCCTCCAACTCAGCCTACTTCAGTGGAAATTACGGTGCCGGGCGATAGTCCAACAACGTGGCTCTCACATCGACCACAACCGATGGTGGCGCCATGGTATTACACCATCGTAACAGAACTGCAAAGTCGTCTCATTTTATCTGAATCAACCATCCGTAGCAGCATTCTACCATATGGTGCATAGGGCGCATGTCATCCCACTAAACAAAGAAAGTAGAAGCAAGGAACTCCTAGCAGTTAAAGATTTCGCAAGATTCAACGGCTATCCTGGAGAAATAGTGAATAGCATTACCAGAAAAGTTAAACATAAAATGATCCTGAAAAACATCACCACACTGCAGCAAGAAAAAACACCAGGACAGGTGTTGACCCTATCCTACAATAAACAATTAAATAGAGGCATGAAGAGGATCGCAAGAGAGTTTGGCCTCTCTGTGGTCTACAAGAGCTCTAACACAACGGGAAAACGGTTAATGAACCCAAAGGATACTATCCCTCAGGAAGAGAAGCCAGGAATCTACAAACTACCTTGTTCCAAAATGTGATGCGGTCTATTACGGGCAATCGAAAAGAGCAATAAAAACGAGGATAGGCGAACACTTGGCAAGCATCAGGAATGGCAAATTTGCTGTTTCGAGATTCGCGGACCACGTTCTAGACCGGAAACATGTCTACAGAGCAGAAGATTTTGAAATCATATACAGCACAAGTGACCCGAGGCTATTAAACTTCTTGGAGTCACATGCTATCACCAGCGAAGACCCTGCCAGGTTACTGAACAGTGACGCAGGCCCTTTGGACATGACAACTGAAGGAAGTGACAAAACTTCTTAATCTTCCCAAACTGACCAATAGAATGAATACAGGAGCCACAAACCACGAACCTGGATTGGACTGACCAATCGGGCTTTATCTGCTATTTACTCATTTTGTAATTGGATTGTATTTACTTTTGTCTCACTATAAATATGACTCTGTAATTCTTCTGTTTCTCATCGAATCCAACTCTCTCATCGAATCCAACTCTCTCATCGAATCCAACTCTCTCCTGGAATCCAACGCCTAATTGCTGAAAGAAACAGGACCCGTAGACTTTGGCAACGCTATCGTGAACCTTGGCTCAAAACCAAGTACAACAGGTTAGTGCGAAGAGTTCAAGAGGAGATAAAAGAGCTTCGCGACGCTAGATGGAATGAAAAACTCAAAAGCTTGTCGGCTCGCGACAATTCCATTTGGAGTATGGTTAGAGCTTTACAGAAGAAGAAGAATGTTATGCTTCCTCCACTCCGTACACCACAAGGTAACTATGTGCAAACTGATCAGGACAAGGCCCAAGTCATTGCAGATTCACTGGAAATGCAGTTTGTTACTCCTACCAACGATAAGCCCGAGAGCCAAATCATGTCTCGGCGTGTGGAAGAAGGTATTTACAACTTTGATGAAGTCCCGAAGCATTTTACGAAGTACAACATCGAGGCTGGTGAGATCGCCAACATCATAAATAAACTGAAAAAGAAGAAGGCTCCAGGAAAAGACAAGGTGAGTAATAACGCCCTTATGAATTTCCCAAAGAACTTTATTGAATTTCTCACCAATATCATTAGCGACTGCTGGAAATTTTCTTACTTCCCTGTGGCTTGGAAGAAATCTATTGTGTTGAGTA
This sequence comes from Rhysida immarginata, assembly GCA_023313115.1. Taxonomy (NCBI): domain Eukaryota; kingdom Metazoa; phylum Arthropoda; class Chilopoda; order Scolopendromorpha; family Scolopendridae; genus Rhysida; species Rhysida immarginata. Next base: position 477,644 of record JAHWFO010018525.1, on the reverse strand, counting down.
TCCCAAAGCAGGGACAAAATCCTGCAATTCTCGCGAGCTACCGACCTATTAGCTTGCTACCCTCGATGTCCAAGGTGTTGGAGAGAACGATCCTTGTCAGATTCCAAGATCACTGTCTAGCAAATGACCTTTTACGGGAAGAGCAGTTTGGCTTTCGTGCTGCCCACTCTTGTCCGATGCAGATATGGAGGCTCGTTGAAGACCTGAGCACCCCCCCTGAACCTATCCAGGTACTGTGGGGTGGTATTTCTCGATGTCAGTAAAGCTTTTGACCAAGTGTGGCATGAGGGCCTTGTCTACAAAATGATCAGAGACGGGTTCCCTGCCGATTTGATCTTGATGGTGAAATCCTTTCTTGACGGCAGATCCTATCAAGCCAAGGTTGGAGAAAATCTTTCCACACCCCGTGTTGTAAAGGCCGGTGTCCCTCAGGGTTCTGTCCTCGGGCCTATGCTATTTAATTACTTTGTACATGATTTCCCAAAACCCGATAATTGTAATCTGTATTTTTATGCGGATGACACTGCCATTATGACATGGGCACACCAGCCGGCTCACGTTATCACTCGGCTGCAGTGCGCCTTGAAGCAGTTCGAAGACTGGTTTAACTGCTGGAAGTTGAACCTTAACGTCGGAAAGTGCAAGGCTTTGTACCTCAATAGGAAGCTCAAGCATCCCCCAGATTCTCTTGTTCTGTTTAATAAGAAACTGGACTGGGTGGACAACTACAAGTACCTGGGAGTTATCATTGACTCAAGACTCTCATGGAACCAGCATATGTCCTATGCTCTGAACAAAGCGAAGAGGGCTAAGTACAGTATCATAGCTCTTATGGGTCGCAACAGCGCCCTCAGCATTGACAACAAGCTACTTCTGTACAAATCGATTATCCGGACCATACTCCTCTATGGCATGCCTGCGTGGGCGACTATCTGTAAAAGCAGATGGAGTGAACTAAAGTCATTCCAGAATGTTACCCTGAGGACCATTGCCCAGCTGGACAGAAGGACGGTGAAAAACCAATCCTTCCACCTCGATTTAAACATGGCCCATATCGGTAAGTTTATACAGGATCTCCTTTTGATTATGATACAGAAGATGAAGACTCACGACAATAAGCTTGTGAAAGGGATACTGGAGAACTCAATGAATATGAACTGGCATACGAAGTATCGTAAACCGAGGCACGTTCTTGACATCAATTTTGAAGATATTAGCAACGTCTCTTTCCCAGACTACTGGAAGATGTGATAATCTTATTTCTCCTTGTATTTTTTATTTCGTTTGTTTTTTGTTTCTGACAATCGTCAATCTTACTTTCTTTTTTGTATAATATGGAAGACCGCTTGGGTTGGTTAGGCTTCTTGACTACCTCAGTGTATTTCCTTTGGAGTTTATTCTGATTAGATGAGCTTTGTGAAAGCGCTGCTTTCGTCCCATCCTAACGAATGTACACTTCACTGTTCGATTGTCGATTGTCGATTGTCTTCTGTTTCATCTGAACAGAATTTTCTGTACAGATCAATTCCTTGTATACGCTGACGAAGGCACCTGGCTGCCGAAATGCGCATTCGTTCGAATAAAATTTTGATGTGGATTAGTGGTTTCTTGCTATTCTTGTAGATTATATTCACATAAGACCTATGTTTATTTCTTTTTACCTAGTGAAAACGGGCGCATCGAAATTCACGTCGTCTCCTCTATCATGAAATGCGAAGTTTTTCGCCTGATTCCCTTTGCCCGATCACGCCATTTTGTGAACTAATAATTCTTTCGCACTGAAGACATGTTTTCCCAAATCGAATCTAACCCATAAATACATTAGCTCAAAACACACGGACATCATATTTCTCAGACTTATCGCACGGCATTCGTATGCATGGTCAGCGCCAAAATGTAGACGAGAAATCATAAGGAATATACACATTTTTACCTTTTCGTTGACGCAACTCTCTCGCTTGCCGATGCACTACCATTAACGTTCACCGACATGCAACAGCATCTAAACTTTCGATTTTAAATTAAGTTTGTAAAACGGCACATAGCTACAATAAATGAAAACACGGCGTTTCCTTTTGCCCGCATGATTCGTTTTGCCCGTTCCTCCCCTATTTGGATATTCCATTATTGCGTGTACGAAAGAGAGTCAAAATTTATCATACTGCCTTCTGCGCATGCGTGCTTAGAGTGATACTACTGCGGTCACGTGTGCGAAATCTGATCCGGAGCTAGCAGCAGGACGCCCGTTAACCACCATCACAGACGACAAGATTCATCAAGCTCGAGAGATAGCGTCTTCTTTGAATATCAGTCACAGTTCTGCCATCAAATCATCCGTGCAGGAAGCGGTGAAAAAGTGACTTCGCGACCAACCGAAAACCTCCTTCTTGGAAAGAATAAGCAAGCTTGTGGACCGCTATACCAAGTGCGTTGACAAGAGGTAACTATGTAGAAAAGATGTACGAGAGTTGTTCAATAAAGAATGAGCATAGTTTTTTACAGACTTAATTTCCTAGTGACAAAAACGGCACTGTGCAGCAACTTTTCGCGATAATCTTTACAACGCTTTGTCTGGGCGGCAAATTTTTCAAAATGCTTTAACATAGTTCGGGAAAGGTTTTTCACTATTTTGCCATGGATTTCCGCGTTGCCCGGGTTTTATGAGTGAAAAAACACCTATTTTTCATGAAACAAAATATATTTAAATGGTCACTGACTGTGCAAAATATACTGATTAAATGTCGATTCCTCGCATTCAGTTTCCTTTCAAACGAATCTAGTTTGCTATGACGATCACCAAAGATTTTGATGACTTTGTTGGAATGTACAGAGGCCAAAGAAGGCCAAATTTGGGGCTTATTATTGGTAGAAATACCATTAAAAATATTCCTACCAATAATAAACTTTAAATTCGGCCTTCTTATGAATGACGTAACAATGTATGACATTTCAGTTGGCAGGCTTTGTATTTTAGGTGGCGTTGATTTTCCCCCCGGGGAATAACCTTGGAGAAGTCATGGATGATCTATGGCGAATTAAACCCAGTATAGTTAGTCAAAATTGGCAAAAAAAAGTCAAAATTGGTTATTGTAAAATTTACCCTAAACAACCCGAGATATAAGCTGCATACTTACTCTAATTTAACAAATTACTATTACTAAAAACATTTATTTTTTTTTGTCCGCAAAAAACGTATTGTTGCATGGATTGTTGCATGAAAATGAGTTTCGCGTGGTAAATTTTGAATACCATTATTGTTGGTTTTGCTCATAACAATGCTCATAACTTGCTGATTATTGACGAAAAAACGAATGATTATGCTTATATAATATCACGGTCTATAGATATTCATGGTCACCGAGCTCCATTGTTAAAATGAAGCTAAAGTTTCTTGCTCCCGGTAGGGCGGGAACTCTATTGAAAAGTGACGCTGCATGTACAATCTGCCCAACTGCGCCTGCAGCGCCACCCTATCGGCAGACAGAAACTTTACTTTCGTATTCAGTTTCAATGAAAATCTCATTCGCAGGTTGCGGCAACACCTCCTAAAGAGAAAGCCTCTGCATGGAAACCGTCATACATTGTTACATCATCATAGTAGTACAAATTCAGGGCTTATTATTGGTAGAAATACGAATAACAATGCACTACTTAGATGATGTAACAATGTATGACGTTTCCGTGCACAGGCTTTCTCTTTAGGAGGTGTTGGTTGCGGTCGGGAATAGTGCGATCTATGCGGCACCTGGCGCGATCTGTTTTCCTTAGCTTCTCGAAACAATGGAAAATGGCCGAAGCTCGATGACTATGATAAATATCCATACGGGATGGCCTATTTACTACTAGTAGTTTACTAAATAAACAATTCATTCTTTCTCTTGAAAAATTAGCTTTTTTCACATGGAAGGTTTTGAATTTTTAAAGTCGATTTGTTCAGAATATATTTTGGGACATAGACACTTTATCATTTCTCAAATCCCGGCCATTATCCGAGTGGATATTTCACAGAATCACCAAATATTATTATTGCAAAATTTTTTTCCTGGGCCAATGAGATTTGACCAAGATAGTCTTGGTATAAACAGATTTCTTTTTCTGTTATGAAATAATGAACTCCTCCACATATCTGTAATGAGCGATTGCTCAGCTTGGTGCACTTTATAGCTTATAATGCTACTAAGCTATAAAGTGCACTAAAACATTCAAACATCGAACAAAGAAAATAGAATTTCAATGTACGTAAATTACACCTTTAGAAAGAGAAAAGCCCAATAGTGTTACGTTTTCATTCATTTTTCGAAATCTCTCGATCTTGCACTTAATATTTTTACATCAAACAGTTTCCAACAACCCTTAGGAATCCAAATTCAGTTACTCCGGTCCATATTCAAATTCAGAATAATATTTCTTATTTGCATATGCCACTTTGCGACCAATCCCAAATAAATTAAAGGCGTAATAACCGTAGTAATATCAACTTTAATTTTTATAATCTTATCACTATCCGCAAACTCAAAGATAAAATCTAGAGCATTTAACCCACTATTACGCCTGCAAAAACCTTTTAAAATTGTCTTCTTATGCTAAAGAAAAGTCGCACAACAGCTCTAATACCTCAAAAGAAACTTAATGCATAAATATATTACAATGTCTAAGTAAAATTTCTTTTATAATTATACAGTAAACGTTATTTTAACGCTATAGTCCATCCAGGCTTAGTTTGCGCAAAATGTGATGGACATGTTAATTGTTATGCATTGTTTAATTTTTGTTGTAACAATGTCCAACAATTGAAACGGCCATCACATTTCGCGCAAACTTATGCTGGATGGACTATAATCTCGGATACTCCACTGTCAATTTTTTGCGGATCTTACTTTATAATCTATCCAAAAGTCATTAGAAAACAAAAAGTTATCCGGGCATCGGAAACAACAGCTTCATCTATACAGGGAAATTGTAGAATTACAGAAAACTATTTTATTATTTAACTTCTTGAGGTTGTTCTGTTTAACCTACAACTGTAATTATCTCGGGAAATGCCGGGTGCCTCTGCTAGTGATTATTAAAGTACAATCAAAATGCTTCTTTATAAAATAAAATTGCACGACAGGTGTTTTGTTTATTCCGAAGAATTTCTTGGCTCGTTTCTACTTTAAGCCTTTGTAACCGCAAACTCGAAAGATACACATTGATAATGGCTGTATATTACGGCTTTCCAGAATCCATTTGAGTGTTTTCGGCCAACATAAACATTTAAGAGAAATTTTCTTTTCATCTCCTTCGGTGAATTTTGTGTAAGGAGAAACGAATGAGGTGTTTCTCGGTCCTTTTTACAAGTTTCTACTTTTTCTCGGAAGATACCGCTCGCCCGCGAAGGAAATGCGTTACGGAGAAAAAGAGTGCGCAAGCGCATAAAAAAGTCAAAGGAAGTATAAAAAAAAAAAAAAAGATAAATAAAATAAATAAATAAACAGTTGTGAATGAGTTCTTCAATCGTCTTGAATCAAACCTAAATGAGACGAAATCGTTTGAAGCCAGCTTGGAAGTGGGCGAATGTTAGAGTGGTTTGGGTTCGTAAGAAGAAACGAAAATACTCAGAAGGAATAAAATTCCCTCAAAATTAAAACAAATCAGACACTAAATAATAAACAGAACAGAGGAAACAGCTGCCAGAAACAAACTTTTATTTTCAATCCTCGAAACACTGCCATTCCGTTGTTTATCGCCATTCAGCGATGTAAATATTGACGCACTCGAGATTCCGCCGCCGATAAGAGCTTGACTCATTACATGATGGAGATAAAAAAATTAAAAAAGAAAATAAAAAGAAGATTCTAGAATTTTTTTCCTACATCCCTACCCCCCCCTTCTCTTCCTCAATAACGTCATCAAACGACTCCCGTTGCGTCAATCGGCGTTCCGGGTCCGAGAAGTGTCCGCGCCCTCGGCGTCTCGAAGGCCCACGAATGACGCAAAGGGTCACGTGCTCGCGCCCCCTCCCCAATTCCCAATCGCCCGAGTCATGTCAAGAGAAAAAAAAATTAGAACAAATTCCAGGAAGAGCGATAACAGGGACATCTCCCCACTTCTCCCACGTGAGGTTTGTTTCCGGTTCCGGGCCTCTTGAAGAGGGCCACTTCAACATAATCACCTTCGCTTCATTCTCATTTCACATGAGTCATGGAGTTCCTGCATACGGTCGTCCTTGCTTATTGTTAATTTTTTACTCAAGACCTAAAGCGGAGGTCATTAATATTAACTTTCAAAATAAAATTCAATCGTTTAGTGTTAAAGATCAATAAATATGATTATCATGCGAAGAAATATACGAACCGTGCTTCTATTCTAAAAATTCCCCGCAGTGTCACTTATATAATCGCAGCGTACAATTAAAATTAGAATTCATATTAAAATTGTTCGTACGAATATATTGCCTAAGCTTTACAGCAGTGTTTCTCAAGTTCTAACTTTTAAGCAGGCGACCTGCATTTTAGGAGACTCATTCCATCGCAAGATCATTTTTCTCTCAATTTCCCATTTCCTAATTTTATAAAATTAAAAAAATAAACATTAAAAATTCTTTTTATCCAAATTTGGAGAAAAAGTCATCTCTATGACAACTGCTTGACCACTTTCTCTTCGAAGAAAACGCAGTGATGTAGAACGCACGCAATCCACATATAAAGACATTCTGGGGGAGAATTTCCATTACTAAGTACGGAAGGATGCTATTTATCCTTGCCTCCGTCCATCCGTTGCATCCATCTGTTTGTGAATAGATTTTCTCAATCGTATGAAGATGGTCGAAACTGGTTCAATGGTACCGTTATGAAACTAGCGCGTTATCCACTGGACAAATACGATAATGCGATGTTTGCATTAACATTTTTAAACATTTTCAATGCCAAGACACTGTGTGATGAGGTGTTTCCGGGCACCTTTGCTTTTCAGGCCCGTAGTTAAGGGGGGGGGGGGGGGGG
>JAHWFO010018525.1:444219-470561 GCA_023313115.1 Rhysida immarginata | reverse complement strand
ACACACCAATTTTTTCACACCGCCCCCCCCAAAATTGGTCGGACAGTTCTCCCTATTGGGTTTTTTTTCCAACCCCCCCCCCCCCCCCCCCCCCAAGATAACGTCCTGGCTACGGTCCTGCTTTTGCACTGCAACCGTAATTTCACGAAAAAGAGTATGGTGTTGAACTTAACCTTTGCTTTTTTGAAGGCCTCTACCCTCCACGAAAGAAAGCCTTCCACCAGATTTTGATAGAAAGCTTCAATAATTTTCTTCCATTCTTTCCGAAGAGCGTTCATCAGTTCATCTTACAGGCGTTCAATTGGATGTATATTTAGGCTCTGTGCAGACCAGTCTATTTCTTCAATCCCTATCTCCTCAAAATCAAGCACAAAGCGTCCGTCAGACTTAATTTTGGCCTTATGATAGCCAGAGCTGGTATCGAGATTCGACGCTCCAAAACACATATTTCCATGTTATATATTGAAATTCCATTATTCCTTGGTCAAGTTTCGGTAAGCTGCATACCATTCTAAACGTGGTGACATGAGTCTTTGAGGTACAAATGAGTCCAGTAAAGCATAACTCTATTTATATTACTTTAGACACGTAAATTAGGGCACGCAACATTGCTTGGAAACTTTAGACCATCACGTTATCTGTCACTTTAATCATTTCGTAGCGAATTATGAATGAATATAACGTTATTAAGTACCTAAAGGTGCTTTATGCTTTTGCTTTGTCCGTGCGTCTGTGAATCGATTTTTTTTTTTTTTGGAGGGGGGGGGGGACATGAGCACTTGTGGAAAACGCGTCTTAATTCGTCCTTACTAGAGCACTAGATGTCTGTGAACAGTACATCAACGCCACCTAGCATGGGCATCGTAGTCTGTATACGCCTGCCCCTTTGTACACGTCATTATCATGGCTCTGCTTGGCCGGATTCAAGACGAACCTGGAGTTGTTGTGAGTGCGGAACGCTATTCCAATCCCTTGTTTACGGAATAGATTTGATATTCTATGTATGCCCTCGGAGATCTGGTATCTAGTGTCCGTGAAGGTGGAAGTCTTATAGATTGTATGAGAACGTTTTGCTAGCAGTCACATGTCGTGATTTCCGACCTCTTAGACGTTCAAAGAGGCATGACCATTGGAATGCGCTTCGTTGAAGCCTCATTGAAGAAAACATCCAACAATTAAGAATATTGCAAAGAGCACCTGCATCACAGGTGTTCATATTAAGTTGTCCCTATCTCCCTTGTACTTTGGATTGCACTTTCTACATTCGACTCTAATTTTTGTACGAATTTCATTAAATCTATTTCCAGGTTCCATCTGAATGGAGAGAGAGAGAGAGCCTCTTGAAAGAGAACTCCTCATTCGATAACCCATGTTTAATTTCAATCTTTATAATTTATTGACATTTAATATCAGATCGAATTCTTGCCTTCATAAAATATCCCTAATAAACAAACCAACCAAGCAACCAAACAAACAAGCATTCATCCTTCTCATCCTTTTGAAAAACACAGCTTATCAAAGTGATAGATACGTTTCTCCACTTTTATCGTTCTCAGCTTTCATTTGGTTTCAATTTCTTCTGATAAGAAAGAGCATTCTTGAAAAAATGAACTAGTGAATTTCATTTTTCTATATTTGGTTTCTTCTATTTCATGTTTAAATGGGTCAACGGAAGTTTTTCTAATGACGATGACAGTGAAGAGAATCTGCAATATTTCGATAAATTAGATTAAGAAAGAAAAAAAATACAGAGTAACATTCATTTTGTTCATTAACCATCCACAGGTGAAATCTTGAATCTTCTCTCAAAGCCAGTAAAATCTTCATAGAGTAAAATTCAATTCAACCAATCCTTTACCAGCAAATTTCTCTTTACTTCACAATACTGTATTTTCTATGACGGAGAAATAAATTCCAATAGTTAAACGTCACATACGCAGAAAGGCTCAACGTCATGATTTAAAAAAAGAATTTTCGTCGCGAATCATAATCTACCCCATCCCCCAAACCCTCCCATTTTCTAATACAGACGAAAACGCGATTTTGTCATTTTAATTTTTTTAGCCTCAGTATGCTTATAAATTTATGTTTTAAAAATATGCTAATAAAAAACACCTTTCGATGTTATAAAATTTAATTTCTTTTTGTATTTTTTGGATGCCAGCTTTAAATTTTAAAATATTACTGAATATTTCAGTATTTTTTCTACCAACTTCTTTCTAATAGAGGTGGAACCTTAAAAATTCTCAAATCGTAGATTATGTCAGAATAATTTTCATAATTTTTAGAGTACAGCGTTATTTTGAAAAAAAAAAATAAAAACTACCTTACTGCATTGCAGAAGATTAAATATTTTACCCTATTGCGCCACAGCAAATTAAATAGAATACGAACAAAGTAAAAGGAACCCGCACAAATCCACAACGAAATATCTTTAATGACTCGAATGTATATTTCGGGAGCTATGCCTCTTTCATCAGCGTATGACAAGATTTGAAAAAATCAAGAATTTATACAGAAATCGAATGATTCATAGCCAATCACAATGAAAAAACAACACTCATCGGTATCAGTTGCCATATATATAGATATTGAATATCGATTATTAATAATTATAAATTTTTCGATAGTATCCATGAGAATATTGACCACCTGTCAATACAAAAATTTATTGTTTTTATTTGTACTATTAAACTGTTTTAGTTCCATTTTTTGTGACTTCCATTTTCGATTATAGCATTTTTCGGAAATTCGAATTTTGGCTAATGTCTCGGGAACAGAAATTTGGATGCGATATTCGTAATCAGCGATGAAAGACGCATTCATTTCATACATCGTATGCCCCACACCTTAAAAAAAGTGCGAACAGACAGAAATATAAAATTCAGAAAGCATAGGAGGAGGCATAGGAAAAAAACAAAAAGGCATAGCTCCCGAAATGTACATTCGAGTCATTAAAAATATTTTTTTTGTAGACTTGTAATTTCCTTATACAGGGTGTCCGTAAGTCTCTCCGCAGTGAAAAACAAAAGCAATATACGGGAAAATATGGCACTTTATTTAAGTTAGGAATGAAAGTATATTAAGTGGTGATGGTACGCACAAATTTTTCTATTAAGTGCATGCCGGTTGTTGTATTCAAACGTTTTTGCGGCTTCCATCTCAGACTGACTTTCGATGGGAATTGTTAGTTTCCACTAAGGAGAGACTTTACGGACACCCTGAAATTTGTTCACATTCTGGTCAAGTGTTCACAGTGAGGGGCGATATCCGGACAACCGCTCCCCGGACAACTTCCTCTGGGACAACTGTCCCCTATGACAATTGCCTCCGACAAGTATTCTAATTTAATAAAATTTAATTTTGTTTTTATTTTTCATAATAGCGAATCACTACCTAAGGGTGGTTGCCTGTTTTCTTTCTAACAGACGGAATTTTTGACCTACCACTCACTAAGAGTGAAAACCTGTGTTCGTTTTCAAAACTCAAAAAATTATTTTTTCTGAAATCGACTTAAAAACTCATGTTTCGGTAAGATATGTTGAATTAAAAAAAAAAAAAAAATTCCCGTCTGTATGTAACCAATTCTGTGCAGATATCTCCTTCGAAACGGTAAAATGTAGAACCAAATGAAATTAATACACACTTAGAGCGTACCTTAAGTTGTGCCTTTTTAGAGATATTAATTTTTTTCTAAAATTACATACTATGTAGCGTACACACTATAGAACCATACTAAATAAACTCGACATGTACAGACTATGCTTATTAAGGCGTAATTTTTGTAAATAACTTGTCTGGCTCTGATGAGCCGTTTTTGGGTTATTAACGAAGCCCCCCCCTCCGACAGATGAAAATAAACTTTTTTCATTAAAAAATTAATATATACTTACAGGGTTCCTTAAACCAATGGTTCTCAAACTTTCTTAAACAAGTACCAATCCGTAAACTGAAGTACCACTGTCAAGTACGTCCGTGTTGTTTTTTCAGGCTTGAAGTACCACAGTTTGAGAAGCACTGCATTAAACTATGCATTTTATGTTTTTTTCATGAAAATGGGCTAAGCGTTTTTAGAGATATTAATTTTTTTCTAAAAATGAAGATATGGTAGAAGCATTCATTTCAGCGACCCAAAAACAATAAAAACGGCCTGTTTGCTCTCCTCTTATTGAGACGAACATATTTTGTAAAGAAATTGTTTGGCTGCGATGAGTAATTTTGGAGTTATTAAGATTTTAAAGATCCCCAAACTCCAAACCCAAATCTCCCCCCAAACAGAAAAATAAATTCCTTTTTGAAACTGTATCTTGGCCAAGTGGTAGGCCTATGCGAATACACCATTCCACCATTCAAAATTCAACATATCTTCTCGAATCATGAGTTTTTAAGTTGACTTCAAAGAAAAAAAAACAATCATTTGGGGAAACGAAAACAGGCCACCCCCCTTAGGTAGTGGTCGGTCATTATAAAAATAAAACAAAATTAAGTTTTTAAAACAATTTATTATTTTAGTTATTATCGGAGGCAATTTGGTGGGCAACTGACCTAAGGGGGCAGTTTTCTGGGGGCAATTGTGCGGGAGTCGGTTGTCCAGGGGGCAAATTTCCTAGAAGCGTGTGAGGTTTCTATTGTCACCTATATTGAAATTAAATAAAATTGTAAATTAAATATTTTACCCTAGTGCCTAAGAAACTGCCTGATTCACACAATGTTTTTTTGTTTGTTTTTTTTTTAGGTACGCCTGGGGCCTTCTCACTCTGTGAAGGCATATGTAAACTCTTTTATCAGATTATTTCCCGGATTCTTCTATACTTAATAATATACAAAATTTTACAGGGTAGATCTTAAATAGGGGAGATTTTCTTAAGATTTCAAGAAATATGATAGTTTAAATAAAATATTAACATTGGAAGTTTTGGATTGATTAGATTATATGGCTATTTTGTTGTTTTTAGGTCTTTTATAAGTGGTTGTAGAAGCTGCGGAGGTGGTTTCCCATGCCCAATACATTCAGTGATAATAAATTTAATTTAATAATATTAGATAATGATAATGAAAATAAATAGCATGATAGACAGAGACATGACAGCAACCAGTAATTGCCCATCAACTCCATACTCTTGCACCACTTGCCAGAGCTTTTCCCGAGGAACTCTGTCATATGCTTTTTCGAGGTCCACAAAGCAAGCGTAGACATCTTTTGCATACTCCCAGGATTTCTCAAAGATTTGCCTTGGAGCAAAGATGTGATCCGTCGTGCTTCGGCCAAGTCGGAAACCACACTGCTCCCCCGACAGTTTGGAGTCGACTATTTCCCGATTTCTCTTCTCCAGACAGTTAGCGTACACTTTCCCAGGAATGCTGAGCAAAGAGGTGGCTCGATAGTTGTTGCAATCTCTCTGATCTCCCTTTTTGAAAGGGATCACAATTCCTGTCTGCCATTGCTTACGGGCCTGGCCAGATATCCAAGCAACTTGACACACCCAAGTCGGCCACAGGATACCATCCTGATTTAAGGCCTTTAATATCTCGGACCGGATTTCATCATCACCTGCAGCTTTGCCAGTCTTCAGGGACTTAATTACCCATCTGACTTCTGCTTCGCTGATACCAAGGTGATCTAGAACAAGGTGGGGGTCAGTTTGCCGGAAGTGGTAAAAATTGCCTTACTGCGCAAGCGTATTTTGACGTCACTGGATGATATCGAAACCAATACCCGCTAAATCGAAACCTCAACAGAAACTACAGGGGGGTGCAACTTCACACTTCTCGAGTCTTTTCAAAATGGCGGAACGTGCAGTCCAGGTTCGGTTCTAGAGAGCTATTAGCAGCGCAGATACTAATCTCTACGAACTGTAATTATCTCTTTTAATCTCCATAACCGAAACAACGGTAAGCTCTAATAGCTATGCTACTGCACAGCTTCTCATATTTTCTGTAAAAACTAGACAAAAATAAAACAAGTTCCAGTCTTCTTATCAATCGTCTTCTTTTCTACTTTGGACAAATATACCTATATAATATGTAAATATAATGTAAATAAAATCTTGTAAACATTCCAAGGAGGAGCTTTAGCAGTGAAGCAGAAAGACATTTATTAAAAGGAAATTAATCCGCTCCCCCTCCCCCGAGTAGGGTAAGACAAGTGGCAGAACCTGCGGTCATATATTTTTCCCTTTTATCTGCAGTTTTTACCTCCCAAGTTTTTTTAATCAAAAAAATTGATTTTCTCGAACGTAATATGTAGAAAATGTAAAAAACCTCGTATCTTCTTTCCTTTCTCATCATTTCCGAACGAACGATATACCACATGCCATATGTTGCCATAGCTCTAAGGACCAAGTGACTGCCGCCCCCGCAAATCCGACCCTGCTGGAACAATTGGGCCTATACTTCATAATACTGTAGATCTTGCATAGAGGAATCCGGATACCGAATTTCACGCTTTTACGTACCTAAATAGCACATAGATATGTTGCCCTGTCTGAATCCCACCCCCGTAATTTCGACCACAGTGTACCAATCAAAACCAAACTAAATAGTGCAGATGGGCATGATCATAGTAAGCTATATTCCGAATTTCAACTTTCTACCTCAAAAAATGTAGAAATTATGAAGGGGACGAACGGACATTATAAAACCAATAAGTAGCTCCATTCTTCCGCTAATCAATAATTTAGATTATGAGCACTTGAGCAATCGTGCGTCGACAAAACGATTTCACGTGCGCGCGCCGACGTCAATAATGCTTAAAAGATGAATAGAAAGTAACAATGTATTCCTTCTTGACAAATCGATTGTTATATGACATGCCATTACCTTTGTATTTTTTACACTCACTGTTTTAGCACGTGAATTCGACTTGAAGGGGTGCACGAAAAATTCTGAAAAGTTGATACGGCCGAGCTAAGACTTTGATGGTTATATTTCTGAAAACAGAATTTGAAAAAGTCAATTCGTTTTCAAGTTATCGTGCAAACGGCGGACGGCCGGACGACGGCCGGATAAACGTACAGACCAAGGGCGCATTCTTATAAGTAGCTTTTATGCTAAAGCTCTTAATAAAGATGAGATTAGTTCACTTTGTAAAAATGAAAACAAAAGAACTTACAAATGATAACTTAAAATATGTAAAACGAAAATATAAAATATCTGATTGAAAAATTCGTATTTTGTGATTCTTCTGTATTAATTTAATTTTAGGGGTTTGTAATGTAGTCTAGAAACTTTTTTTAAAATTTGTTCGTATAAATTATTCCAATATGAAGCTTATAACCTTTTGCAAGTTTTCACTCAATTGCTAATATGAATTGAATTTAATGGATGTTGACATCACTTTTTTTTAATGGAAAACTAATTTTCCACACCTTACAGAAACTGACATATTTTATAACTTGGAATAATAAACTTTTAAACGCAACATTTACTGAAAAATAGCTTCAGTTGTATACTAAAACAATACAGTCGTCTGTTATTCAAGACTGGATTGGTTCGCAGCGCCGCCTTGGTGAACAAAGGACTTGTGGCGCCACTGAGTTTCCACCATGGATGAAGAAAAGATGGATGGGACACTCCATTGCCTTCCTCAGTGAGTTTGATTTTGGAGCGACATCTGGAGCTTTGCGTAGTACTAAATATAATCGTCTGCTTAGATTATGTTAATAAAATTAAAAATAGACTGAAAACAATAACATAAAAATATAAAAAAAACTTTCTAAGCACACTTTTATCTTAAAACGCCACTTAATATATGAATTTCTTTTTTAAAAAATTTCTAGTACTACGCAAATCGAAACGATGGTGGTGAGGTTTCGGTTTAGTACTACGCAAAGCAGAAACTGAAACTATTTTTCTTTATTTCCCAGACAGATTTGGCTTAGTACTACGCAAATCCACAGAGAACGCCACTGAAAAAAAACTCACGCTCGACGCATAGGAGTGTCCCATCCATCTTTTCTTCATCCATGTTTCCACCTCTGGTTATATTTATCTATCTCTCTGAGAAACTAAAACATGGCGGCAATGAAAGCAGTCGTGCGATAGCGACACTTGACGACTCGTTCATTTTCTTCACAATTTTCATTCTTTATACTATATATTTTAATTAAATAATAATGCCATTATAAGGAGGGACTTACGTAATTTATAATTATTGTAAAATGTACTTACGTATTATCTTTTTAATGTGAACACAGGGTTATGTTAACTATCCGCACATCGCGGATGACTGATCATGCGACCAAGGTAAGTGAAATTTATTGTGACTAAATAGAAAAAGGGTTATATATCAGTTCGTTAGAAGGGGAGGGGGTGTCTTTAAAATATAAAATCATTTACCTTGGTCTCATGTTCAGTCATCGCGCGATGTGCGGATAGTTAAGCGAACACAGAGACAAGAACGATAACGTATTTCTCGTTATCATTAGGCCTAGTTATCATTCCTCGTTAAGATTTCGAAATTGATTTGTCGGAACCGTTGGCAGTTAAGAGACAGAGATAATAATTTCGATATTATTTCATAATAACTTTATTTATGCAGGCATTAGGAAATATTAATTTATAAAATAGTAAGTTTACAAATAAACGTTTCTTCAGAAATACAACGTAAGAGTTTTGTTTTTACCTGAAAACGTTTTCTTTTGTGACCAGAATAATGGCTACCGCCGGAAGTAAAGCTATAAGTCATCCAGTGACGTCACAATACGCATGCGCGTTAAGCACTTCTGACAAAGTGGACCTACCTGTTATTCTAGATTACCTTGGGTGATACTACCGTGACTATTCTCCGGTCCAAGGTGCACCTCATGTGCCTCAGTTGTTGCTGTTACCGGATTAAGAAGAGATGCAAAGTATTCCTTCCACCTATGCAATATGCTCTCCTCCGTTTTCAGAAGCCTCCCATCTGAACTCTTAATAGTTTGTAATGAAAGAGACTTCTTTCCGTGAAGGCGGCGTACAGTCTGCCAAAATATCTTGTTTGCTGAAACATAGTCTGCCTCCAATTTCTCCCCAAACTTCTCCCAGACGTTGGCTTTAGCTGTTGATACTGTCTTTGCTGCTGCTTTTCGCGCCTCAGTGTACCGCACTCGACTCGAAGATGACTTATTTGCAAGCCATAACAAATAAGCTTCCTGCTTTGGCTTGACAGCTTCTTGGACTTCACCGTTCCACCATGCAGTCCTTTTCTCACCGCCCTGCGCTACACTCAAACGCTTACGACCACAGCACAATACAGCAAAAGTAATCACAGCAGTTTTAAACAACTGCCACTACTCTTCAACAGTAGCACGATCACTGGGTAGTTCTTTGAAACTTGAAGATATGTTATCTGCAAAGGTCTTCCTCACAGCTCTATCCTCCAATGCCTCCCATTTGATGCGCCAAATCTGTCTGGACTAGTATTTCGCTTGGTTGGCATGGATTCAGAGAACCGCAAAGTGCAGGCAACAAGGTGGTGATCAGTTGATAGTTCTGCCCCTCTCCTCACACGAGTATCCAACACTGATCGAAATAAGTCAGCTGATACGATTACAAAATCAATCACTGACTTCTGGCCCACAGCATCCCTGTACCAGGTATACTTATGGACAACCCTGTGCTGGAAGAAGGTGTTAGTGATGGAAAGTCCATTGTTACAACAGAGATCCAACAATCACCTCCCATTTGCATTTAAATCGGGATCATCATTCCTCCCAATCACGCCTTTCCACGTTTGGTCATCAGCCCCTACGTGTGCATTGAAGTCGCCCACTAGGATGACAGAATCTGCGCTCCCTCTCCTGCTAAGAGCAGCATCCACTTCATCTTGAAAAAGTGGGTATTCTGTGACTGCATTCGGAGCATATGCAACGAATAGAGAGAGAGAGAGAGAAACCGTTTCCCTATCTGAAGCCTCAGGAGACAGTCTTCCACCTAAGGGGGTCCAATCTGTAATACAATCTTCCACCTAGGGGGGGACTTGTGAGTATCCCCACTCCCGCCTGGGCAGTCATGTTAGGGATGACACCTGAGTAGAAGAGCTTCCACCCCCCTTCTAAATCCACAGTTCCAGAACCCGGGCGTTTCGTAGAGGTAATACCTATGATATCCAGTCGATATCGTTTGGCTTCCTCCGCTAACTGGGATTCCTTTCCTGTCATGGAGAATATGTTCCAAGTGCCGATTGACAGCACCCGATTCCGTTGTCGCTTTACCCGTTTCTCCTCCTGGGTAAAGACATCCGCTGCCCCCGACCGTTTCCCCAAGTGCATAGCGAGTGCACTGGTGGGGCTTCTCGGAGGCATTGCTCCGAGATAACAGCCGGGAGACTGTCGACTATTTTTCGAACGAGAGCCTCTGCCTAACTCCCGAACGCGGGTGACTTGAACCTGCCTGCGCCACACCCGATGCAGTATGGCTTCTCTCATTCGTCGACATCATGAGATATATGTTTGTTTGGATACTCTTGCTTCTCACTTCTCAACCATGACCTTTCTGGTAAGGGTGACCCTAAAGTCACATAGCTCACAGAATCCCTGAAGCACCCAAACCCCTGACTCACGGTAAGGGAGCATCCACTCAGGGGTTGAATGTAGTTTTTAGAAATTTGAATTAGAATGAGCTACTGTGAATTGAAACTGAAACGTTTTGCCGCCAAGTTTGCGTTCTCTAGGACAGAAAAAAAAGTCTTCAGTAGCCGATTTCCGAGGAGATTTTTGACAACACTGTGTGCCAAGAATTTCAGGGAACCAATTATGTGCCGACTATCTGCGAGCGCTCTGCAATGTCGCCCGAGGTGAAAATGTTGTGAAAGACATGCTAGAATGTTGTGAAATGTCGTCCGAGGTAACAACATTCTAGCATGTCTTCCAGTAGAGTGTTCATCTAGACTCTGGTCGGTTTGACTTTTGTGCAAGTTGTGTGAGATCTTTGAAAATTGGCTTTGATAAGAAAAGGCAGAGCTCATTTAAAACTGTATAAAGGCCGCGCTCATAGAAGCGCATTGATAGTAATATATGAGGGTTTCCAAATGTTATATTAAATTACTATTACAGCGATTAATTTCATGAACTGTTGTTTTCGTCGCACCATATGACAATATATTTACACCCATTTACACATTTCCTCAAAGTTGGTGTAGGTGCTGAAAACACTTCTGAAATGCCTTGTCAGGAACATGGCTGCTCTTGTGGCAATAACGATCTCCTCATCCGACTGAAATCTATGCCCACGTAACTTTTGTTTTCATGTGGGCAAAGAGAAAGAAATCTCATTGTGCGAGATCATACGAGTATGGAGGATGGGAAAAAAATGACGACGTTTTGCTATTGCAAGTCATCTTGGAGATACGCCACCCGTGTATAGGGGCGTTGTCGTGTAGCAAGAGTCAATTCTTGCTGCGCCAAACATCAGAACACGTACGACACTATCCGATTTGCCTAATCTTTGGCAAAACTTCACATTCACCCGTTACTCAAACTGCGACATTCTCGAGTTTCGCTGCTCGCATCCGACTCTCCTTCAAAACAGAGACCGTAGTTCTCTTCACTGTATACGCACGCAACTAACTCTCGCTGGAACGAGAGAGGAACTTACAAGACATCATCAAGTTATTCGATCTATGCGCTTTAGTGTAGGCCAGCGACGCTATGCGTCGAATCCACGAATTTACTGGCTCTAGAGGTATATAATATAATAAACTATAATGGTATACAGACCATTTGGAAAGACTGGAATGTTAAATTTTCCAGTCAAGTTTAAGATGCACGTATTTTTATGCTGTTAAATGATTTACCTCTGAACTACCAAGAAACTACCAAGTCGTGAACATGAAAAGAGTTACTTTTCATCAATTTTATTTGATGATTTAAGGTAAGGAGGATTCCAGACTTGCGAGTCGGGAGCCTGTCTCCCATTTGAATTGACATTGACATTATAGAAGTACATAGGGAGACATTGCAACAGCTTGCCGACTCACTGTCCGCGATAGCTTAATTGGTTAGAGCAGCGATAGCAATTGTCGTGATCCCTGGTTCGAATCCAGGTCTCGGAAATTGTACTTCTCTTTTCCACATAGTAATTATGCTTATGGTGTTTTTTATTTGCCTACGTTTTTGCCGTTGGGTTGGAGAGAAATGTTTTGCGATGAAGATTATGTCAAGCAATTCACTACAAAAGACGACGAAAGCAATTTTAAAGTATAAGAAAATCATTTATAAACTACTTGCAAATTTAAATTTTAATCATAATGAGATATACAACTCCATTGCAAAAAATAGAATAATGTTTTATTATGAACTTCCAATATCATTTACGTGCTTATTTCACCACCAAATCACACGAAAAGCAAAACACGACATATTCAAGCACAAAGCTAGAATATGAATTGTTGAAAAAATATTAGCTGTTTGCTAATTATTTAAACAGAATTAATTGGCTGTTGCAAAATATTAGAATAAGCTGCCCCCCATTGCAAAAAAATAGAATAGTTGATTATTCAATTTTTCAACGAATTGTATCCAAGTTAATATTGCATAGATTAAAATAAGACATACAAAAGAACCTTTCCCTGAAATACAGAGTGCTGTAGTGTTCCAAAAGTTGCACTTATGGGGCGCAAAAAAGACATCACTGAAAATACTAAGGAGATCATCGTGAACGCACGTAAAACAGGACTAACGCAGACCAGGATTGCAGAAATAACTGAATGTTCTCAAGCAACTGTTTCAAGTATAGTCCCTGCTCACCAGAACAATAAGAATGTCCAAGCCCAGCGTATAAACAATTGCTCCAGACGTGGAAGAAAGCCTAAAACCACAACCCGGGTGAGAGAGCACTCTTGAGAATTGCTAGGAAACATCGATTCAAAAGTCTGCAACATCTCCACTTCATATGGAAAACCAATCACGGGGTCAGAGTATCTAAACGGACTACGTGGAGAAGACTACGCTGCCATGGTTACTTCTCTAGAATTCCGAAAATCAAGCCTATGTTGACGAGAACTCAACGAAAAAATCGTCTGAGATGGTGCAAACAGCGACAATACTGGGGTGATGAAGAATGGAGCAAAATTTTGTTTAGTGATGAATCTGTGTTTTGCGTTGTGCATGGAGATCAAGGAATCAGGGTGTGGAGGAGGCGTTTCAACAAGATTGCCTCAAACTTTCTGTGAAGTTTGCCACGTCGGTGATGGTGTGGGATTGCATGTCCTCACATGGGGTTGGGAAACTATGTATTGTGCGTGGAACAGTGAACGCAGACGTTTAAATGGAAATTCTGGACTCTTACATGATTCCTTCGGCAGAAGAACTGTATGAGGATGACGAGTTTATCTTCCAATAGGATGGGGCATCGTCCCACACAGCTAAACGCACAATGACATGGCTCAGAGATCGTGGTATAAATGTGCTTCCATGGCCTGCCAATTCACCGGATATAAATCCGATTGAGAATCTGTGGGCCATAATGAAGAAAATACTCTCTGAGCAAGTTCCCAGCACTAGACAAGAACTTGTCTGCAATTCGACATATATGGGCGTCAATTTCAAGACAAACGTGTTGTTAGCTTGTTAACAATATGACATGTCGTATGCAAGCTGTGATAAGTGCAAAAGGCAACGCAACAAAGTATTAACATTGCTAATTTTGAGTGTCCATATAAATTATTCTATTTTTTTGCAATGGGGGACAGCTTATTCTAATATTTTGCAACAGCCAATTAATTCCGTTTAAATAATTAACAAATAGCTAATATTTTTTCAACAATTCATATTCTAGTTTTGTGTCTGTATATGTTGTATTTTGCTTTTCGTATGATTTGGTGGTGAAATAAGCATGCAAATCACCTTAGAAGTTCATAATAAAACATTATTCTATTTTTTTGCAATGGAATTGCATAAGATTACAGCGTTTCAAAAAGGAAACCCACAATTTGATACACCTTCATTGAGTTTTTAATGATATATGTCAAAATACTATTGCAAATCTATGAAAACCATTTTCCCACGTTAAAAATAGAAGGCGACAGCTAGGGGCCTTAAATTTCTCAAGTAGTTTCCTTTTAGCTAATCTTGAGCAGAGTAACCAAAGTATTCTTTTTTTTTTACACGTGTGCACGTGCGTGTGTCAAGGGCTCATCTTTTGAAATCCTCCCGTAAATCCACAAACCCTTTCCGATTGATGCAATTGAGATTTTCACGTTTCCTATAATTGCTATTGAAGATGATAATCGACGGAGTTGACAGAGATAAAAGTTAAGTCTTTGTAATCGTTACCATTTGCGTCAATCTGATGAGACATGTGAGAACTCGACTCCAACAAGTAGTTTATTAACACCTGTATTCTACTCGACTTAATGAGCTTTAAGATTTTTAACAATTTATTCAATGATGTCAATTTTTACTAGGAATTGAGCTTACTAGAAACAAGAACTATTTATAAAATTAAACGAACTAGTGATTAAATCAATTCTTTGACATTTATTTCGCCACAAATAATAATGAAAATAATTTCAATTTCTATTTATAATTCCCTAAAAATTATAACACCAACTGCTCCGTAATAATTAACATAAATGATATAGTCAACATTTATTAATTTAAAATCCTAATAATCATAAAATTTCAAATGCAAGTGTCCTCTAAAAGTAAACAAAAAGTATTTTTAAATTAAAAATACAAAAAAATAAATACAACCTCAATCAAGAAAAGAGATTAATAACAGATCATCGTCCGTCAATATGCATACATGTAATCCACGATTATACAAATAAGCAGACATTCTTTCTAAATGAGAATACTTTATCATCAAGTATAAACAATCTCACATGATAAAAAAACAAACAAACGTATTACCCTTTAAACGCAAATATACGAGGAATACAGATAGAAACGTGTGCGTTAAGAAAGTTTACGAGTTCGAATCCGCTGAAGAAATGAGTATTTTTGAAATAATCAAATAAAAGAGGAATATTTTGAGGAATTTACATAATCCATTAAAATTTAATTCATTTATAACATGCAGATACACCAATTATAGGGTATAATAAATGTGATTAATAAATGTGGTGTAATAAATGCAGATACACCAATTCTGAAGTGAGCGCAACATCGCCGTTCTGTTAAGTAAAAAGTAAATCTTTGTCCCTGCAAAAAAAAAGACTTTTCACTTTAAAATTCTCATTTCCAGGTGGTAATGTCCGAATTTTTTCGTGCACTTTATAGCTTTGCAGAATTGTCAACTGTAGCCTAGAGACGACCCTATCATCGAAAGAAACTGAGTTCTTTTCAATAAAAAGGAAGCGCCCAAATCGTAGTCACTTACGCTTTATAGACATTCTAAAGAACAAGCCCCCCTTTTTAACGGGAAAAGGAATTATTAGTTGCATTTCACTAGGCACAAATGGTGATTTAAAATGTACTAAGTGAGACACAGCTAGATTTGCAAGTTATTATCTGCTTATTTCTCAACATAATTCCCCCTGTTGTTAATGCTTTTTGTCCCATTGATGCTCTAGTCCTTCCATGCTTTCTCAATAGAAAACTGGGCTTTGCTGGCTGAGCCAGTTTTTCACTTCACTGTCAACCTTCTCGTCATTTGCTTTTTTCTAAGCGATTTCCATCTCTTTGGTCCGCTCAAAAACCATCTTGGCGGATAGCATTTTGCTTTAAAAAATAAAATAAAAAAATATAAATAAAAAAAGAAGAAATGCAAAACTAGCTCAGCTAGCAAAGCCAAGTTTTCTATTGAGGAAAGTATGGAAGTACTAGGACATCAATGGGGCAAAAAGCATTAATAATAGGGGGAATTGTGTTGAGAAATGAGATGCTAACTTGCAAATCTAGCTGTTTCACATTCCTATCCCACTTTATTTTTTTTAATCGCCATTTGTGACTTACTTAACGACTTTCTCTCGTACATTCCTCATTCTCGTAGCTAAATTTGGTGTATTTAAGTTATATTTGGAGAAGCAGAGGGAGCTTATTAATTTGTAATCATTTTTGAGGGATACTTGAGTATTTTGTCAATTATATAAATAAAAGGCATTGTTTATACAAACTCAAAAACTACTCGACCGATTTCGCTGAAAATTTTACAGTTTGTTCTTATTAATACCAGGAGTGTTTAGAGAATGATTTGAATGAAATCCGATAGGTAGCGTTGATGTTTTTACAGTGTTAATTGAAGATTGGATTTTTTCATTTCAACTGCTGCTGAAATTATATTTTGCTATTGAATATCGATAAAATTAAGTGAATTTAATGCAATTTTATAGAATTTTAATTTCATATGCAGAAGGTTCAGTATGTTACAACCAAGGCTTTTTCTATACAGGTTGGAAAATCCCATGTTAAGAGCTTTGGATATTTTTTTCTCTGGCCGACAGAGTGGCGCTGCGAACATTGCAGTGGGAAAAAATCCTATCGCTCAATATGGATTAGTATAGGTTTTCTATTTACCGACTGAACTTTTTCTCAAGTATTTTAAGGTTATTGTTTCCAACAATCCGTGAAAAATGTAAACTTCTTCTGTAACGAATTGCAAAAACGGGTTATAAGTTATGATCCTAATATTATAAACTTTAGAGCTCCAAATGATCCAGTTAGAAGGAAACCATGGATAAGAAATATTCAGATCGTGTGTTGACAGCGAAATCTTCGTGAATATAATTTCCAAGCTACTTTTCTCTCATGAAATACATATAGTAGAAAAAAGCCTTGATATTATTCGTTCATAAGAGGTTACATTGCGTGACAGTACTGGCATCCTCTCTTTTCACGCTCTCAATCGCTTCGCTTCTCTCTCGCTCTCTCTCTTCTAAACATTGCAACGTGACTTTTTCTGCCCCCCCCCCTCCACGTTTCTCTCTCTCACTCGCGTCTCAAGAGAAACGGGGTAGGGAAGGAGGAGAAACGATTTCCCATCCCCTTGCTATCATTTTATGTTCCTTAAATAAAATTGTTTCTTTATATATTATATTTTTACACTGTTGTTGTTAGTTGTATACGCCTTGTTGATTTTTGTTTTGTCTACTATTATAAATGTTTTGTACATTTATATACATATATATTTTTAATATTCTTACATTGTAATATTATAGAGTATCTTTAATAAGTTTTTAAGAACATTTTGTTAGGGTGCAAATGACCGCTGCAGTTGATGCACCCATAAACCAAACTTCCATCCCTTAAATAAAATACTTAGGCTATTCACTATATTAATAAATGAACTTACATTTAGAGAACTACAGTTATCTATGTAATAATTTAAATGTCGATTTGTTGGATAACGGTACATGTATAATTAAATCAGTTTACATAAATTATTATCAATTTATTATCATCAGCCTTGGTGGCTCAGCGGTTAAGTGATCGCCTCTGATGCCCGAGGGCGCAGGTTCGATCCCGGTCGAGGACGACGAAGATTTTTCAGGGGGGAATCCTGAGATCACGCACTTCCTTCGCCAGGGAAGTAAAGCCGTTGGTCCCGTGTAGTGGTTTGCCGGCTACACGTTAAAGAACTCTTGCAAGGCTAAATTTGTGGTCCCTATAACGCTATCCTGATATGACCATAGTAGTTGAAAGGGATGTTAATACCAACCGATCAATTCATTGTGACATTTCTCCAGAATATCACAAAACGATAATTATAATTAAAGATGATTAAATTAACCACCACTATCATTGAATAAACTTCATATAATTTAAGCAATGATTGGGAGGTCTTAACGACATAATATAAAAATTGCTTTTAATCATTGTTTAATGATAACGATTAAAATTATTTATTAAAGTTGAAAATGTTGAGGTGAAAATCAAATAAAGAAATCAATTAAATTAAAATTATTTCAGCAATTTTTGTTACCAATCCTATAGGATGAATCAGAAATCTCCCCACTACACTGTCTTTTACGCCTTCTGGCGAGCAAAGAAAAAATAGGACCAAACTTTGCTATAGTGACGTCACGGGACTTTCCAACCTGTATAGAAAAAGCCTTGGTTACAACTACCGTGTTTATTCGTGTATAATGCGACCCCTTGTTTTTATGTCCAAAAATAGGGTAAAAATTGTATCCTCGTATATAATGCGACCCAACATTTTACAAAAGACATACCGGTAGTTATTACACAAATCTGAAGTCAACATTTTTTAATAACTGAATAAATATCAATAATACAAAAAAAAATCATAATTTTATACACATTACATATCAAAAACCTTCTAAATCCGAATCGTTGTCAGACTCGCCAAATAATTCCTTCCAGGTTTCTTCATCTAAAGGTTCATCTGAATCCCAGGTAGATCCTTCTTCTTCCTCATGCCAGTTTGTATCAGAAGTGGCATTTTCTTCATCCCATAGCAGGTCATCTTCAGTGCCATCCAGACAGTTACTAATGCCCGTCTTTAAAAAACTCCGGGATACAATTGTTTCTGGCAGTGATTCCCAACTTTCTTTCACCCATTTGGCAACTATAGATAGTTCTGGTTTTTTTAGATTTCCACCTTTCGTCTTCTGAACATTGTCTGAGGACATCCAAGAGATCCAGTGCTTTCTTACTGCATCTTTAAAAGGTTTATTAAGGACTACATCACGTTTACATTCACGTTTTCACGCTTTTCGAGCTTTTCCAAAATGGCGGATATGAAAACAACGAATATTGTAACAAAATGGCGGATGTGCAGGCATTGACCAAACTTTTTAAATTTTTACTCCCGTATACAATGCGACCCCCCCATTTTGACCCGTTTTTTGGTATAAAATTATTCGCATTATACACGAATAAATAGGAAACGATTTGCAAGCGTCATAACTCTATGAGAAACCCCGCCGCCATGTTCGGTGATATTCTATCTGGTGCCCACGATGTCGAACTATGGCTCTGCATCGCAGTTTCCATTCAATAAGATTTCATCGCAGAGAATTTAGGTCGATCTGTGCCCACCCCTCTTCAAAGGCTTTCCATAGACCGTCCAATGTACGAGGTTGTCTACTTCCAAGGGCGCGTTTCAGCAGTCCAAAGCCACAGTAATCCATGGGGGATGCGTCTGGAGATTTCACGTGTAAGTCTTCAAACGGAATTTTATGTATGCCCGTCTCCTGTTCCAGTGTTCGCAAATGGGCGACCGTTGACTTGGACGTATGACTCGCAGCTTTATCCTGATGCATCCATACCAGGTTTCGGACGCTTAACCAATCGGAGATTTTTGTGGATTATGTTGCGTACCGTTGACTGTGATACCCCTGCCTTACTTGCGACAGCCCTTTGAGTTTTGGGATTTTCTGCAGAGATGAGACGCTTGATTTTGGCTACAATCTCCGGTGTTCTGCTTGGAGTGGGTCGTTGTCTTGAGGGTCCAGGTTCGTCCAACGCTGCTGGTATTGCGGTTTTTCTGTTTTTATTTAGTATGTTACAGATTTCTCCCTTCGAAATGATGAGACCCCTGGATTTGCATTGTTTTATAATCATGGAATAGGATCACTTCTCATCGTAAAGTGCATTTATATATCCATCTCAATATCTATCGATTTTTGGCGGCATTCTCGCAGCTAGCGTTTGTACAACGATTAAGAATGATGAAGCGATGTCACCATTATAACTTCTCACGACCGCATATGTAAATCGTTTAGTTGTAACGTACTCAACCCTCTGTATACGTATACTCAAATTTTGTATATTGTATATACACTAATGATGAAAGGAGTGGGACACTCCTGTGAACACCTGGGGTGTTTCTCCTGGACTGGACTGGGCCCGCTCATCAAGGTGGACGGAAACCTCAATGCTGATGGCTACAGGACCATTCTGGATAACGGCGCTGTGGGAACACTTCGGTGACGGGCCGTTCCTCTTCCAGCACGACAATGCGCCTTGCCACAAAGCAAGATCCATATCCGACTGGTTTGACGAGATACGGGTTGAAGAACTGGATTGGTCCGCCCAGAATCCTGATCTCAACCCCATCGAACATCTTTGGGAGGAATTGGAACGATGTGTGAGATCCAGGATGGAGGAACTGACATCTGTCCAGGAACTGACCACGACACTCCTCGAGGAATGGAGGTCAATACCTGTGGACATATAACGTAAACTTGTGGACAGTATGCCATGTAGGATGGAGGCAGTGATAGCAACTCGGGGTGGTCCTACACACTACTGATTGAAGCTTTTTGTGGCTTTACGATAGAGCAACAGGTGTTCCAACTTCTTTGACCATGTAGTGTATGTACTCAAATTTAGCAATAGCCAAGCATTGCCGGGTCCGCTAGTTATGAATAAAGGTCGCTAACTTGTAAATGGTAAAAGAGAAAATGACAGTGGCGGACTCTTGTGATCATTTCATAAACTAAATGACTCATTGGCTTTTTCTGGGTATG
Source organism: Rhysida immarginata (assembly GCA_023313115.1). NCBI lineage: Eukaryota > Metazoa > Arthropoda > Chilopoda > Scolopendromorpha > Scolopendridae > Rhysida > Rhysida immarginata. Next base: position 450,208 of record JAHWFO010018525.1, on the reverse strand, counting down.
ATTTTAAAATGCTGACTTGTTTTAAAGTAATATGCTCCCTTAACTTCTTAAAATATAATTTCCCTTAATTACGTGAATGAAGAGCTTTAGTTCTTTTAGCTCTTAAAGATCGCGAGTATGCGCAGACATATAGCGAAATTCTACTGAGTATTCAGATAAAACCGATTTTGAATCTGCCAAGTGAGAAGGTGCTTAATGCGTAGGCGTCTTTTTTGTTGAATAGAGTGTAAAGCAGTTCGCCATAGACAATGTTGCTGGTAAAGTGTACGACACCACTTTTCTTAAATGTCTAAAATATTTAGTACGACATTTAATATAAATTCAAATTTTAATTGTACGGGCTATGTAATTGATAACGCAGGGACGTGGAAATTACAATGTTGCTGATTTTTCGTTTAGTTTATTGTTATCTGTCAAGATACTTCTGCCAGAGTCTTTGAAAGCGTCTTCCCATTTTGAAGAATAAGGGCATCGGGGAGGGGAATGATTGTGGAGGTTGTTAACTTTTGGGCATTGAATATGATTTAAGCATTCTGTAACATGTAATATAATAATGCAGCCATTTAATTAAGAAAAAATCAGTTTATTGAGTAAATAATGAATCTTTGACAAAATGATTGTGATACATTTGAATGAATATGGCCGAATTAAGTGTGACGACCTTAGAAGGTTTTAAATTATTTTAAGGAAAAAATCGGAATTAATGGTTAAAAAAAGACTTAAAAAATAGCAGAAACTTTTTTTTTTGGCAACTATAACAAAAAATTCAATTTAAACAAAAAAGCGGCATTTTTCCAACCACACCTACACGAAATGTGGATTTAACTGGATTTCCTGCACTGACTATAATAAACCCTAATTTGACATTTGAAATTCATTCGAAAAGAGAGAGAAAAGGAAGAAACTTAAAAAAAAAAGAGAGAGAAAAGGAAGAAACTTAAAAAAAAAAAGAGAGAGAGAGAAAACTTGTATAGGAATGAGTTTCCCTCCCATTATAGTCCCCTCCTTGATCAGTCACTGACCACAACGAGCGGCGCCGTTAGCCCTGAGACGAGCAACGGAAGGAAATGGCTCGCATTCTTGGCTAGGTCGCCGGCAAGGCCGTCCAATCTACAAGAGAAAAATTTAGGAGTGGAGGAGGGGATGGGAAAGAAGTGGAATTCTCGCTTGGGAGGAGGTGGAGAAAAAAAAAGAAAATTTGAAATGTTAAAGAATAAAAAAAAAAAATCTACAACAACTCAATACCACCATCTGAAATCAACTCCTCGCTCGAGAGGCACGCAACAACAGGGAAGGAAAGAAATCTCTGAAGCATGTAAAAAGCGCTTCGTAAATTATACACCCCCTTTTTAAAATCAAATAAATTATTATCTTCACGGTGGGGCAATTACGTATTAGGAAAAATCAACGTTGAAAAGCTGCTGTCCAGTTTGCATGCAGATGAGAGAAAGCTTAAATGTCAAGGGTTGCTGGCTTTGAAAGGAGGATTATTCAGGAGCACTCGTTTCAAGTTGCTCTTTGTGTTTCTCCCCACCCCTCCCTCACCTTCCCCCAGCTCAATCAATCCCATTTCTTATATTTATTATGATAGCAGATAGCCAAAAACAACATGCATTTACGGTCTTGGTAACTGCACACTGTCATTTTGATACGGGAACGTGTCTCTAAGCAAACACTAATTCAAATAAAACCGATTTTCTGCCTACAAGAAAATGAACACTATACACATTCAAATGTTGAATTGAATCATTACTTGAATCATTACTTAGTCTGAAAAGATTAATAAATTTTTAATACAATACAAAGAACGATGACGATGATGTGATCATCTCTTCATTATCAAATGTCAGCGTGTACAACAATCAGAACTTTTGTAATTCCTTATACATGTATCTTCCCTTGTACGTATAAAAGGTGGTCCACTCAAAAAAGCTACATCAATATTTTGCAAAGTATTATTATTTGAAAAACAGTCGAATCTTGTGAAAAAAAGAGCATCACAGGGTCTCGTATTGCTGGAAGGAATAAATGAATGAAGAACATGGGTCTAATAACACAGTACAACAAATTTGAATTTTTTTTTCTGTCCTTTAGATGAAACTATGTGATTCTGTATAAACAAAAAGTGCTTGATTCATACATCAAAACCAAATTGGGTCCATCACGTACCGTTTTTGTAGGAGACCCACTTCTCAGAGAAAAGTAACAGGCTTGATTATAGAAAACACAAACACTAAAATGTTTTTTTTTTGGCCGTTTCCTCTTGTATGCATCTGTTGGTGTGTGCCTGATAACAGACTAGCAATATTCAGCTAGCATACTTCCATTCCATCGTTAAGCTCTACCTTTGCTATTTCATGATGTGAACATGTCATAGATATAAATGGTTGAAAGTCAGGATCTTTCTCTGAATCAACAGTATATTTATCAGGAGCTGTAGGTATAGGAAGATCTTCAGCGAACTGGTCGCATAGCGCTTCTATATGTGCTACAATATAGATACGTAAAAACCTAAAATGTAGATTTTTTTGGAAAATGGTGCGTGGTAAACAAAAAATAATTACAGATTCGTTATTTTCAGCCAAACATATACAAGAAACATATTTTCATCTAAAGGACATTTTTCATGTTGTACAGTATTAAAAAGAGTAAAACAGGGCTTGGCTCTGTAGATTAAGTTTACTTCGAAACGCGTCAACCACTTTATTCAAAATATTGGTTTAATAAAAATAGCATCATTAGATATATACGCCTCACCCATCGAGATGCCTGTGCCTCTCAAGATATAATTTCTGGTCTAAAGTTTAGCGTTCTGGACTGAAGAAACTCCTCAAAGGTGTTTTTGACGGCTACTTCATTGTTGAACTTTTTCCCTGCTAAAAAAAAATCAAAATTCTTTAAAAAAGATATATGGTGAGAATTCTGAAGAATACGATGAACGAGGAAGAGTCTCATAATGCAAGTTGTGTAATTTTTGGACTGTTGTTTTTCACATGTATTGATAACTGGTCTCTGTTGACTAGTTTTTCACACGTATTCTAATTGGTCCCTGTTGACCAGTCTAGGCCACTTGACATGTAATTTTTGATACACTGCATCCAGTTAGGTACATTTCTCTGATCGATGGTTTTTGCCACTTTCAATAAAGACTACTGAATAATGCCAGCTGCACACAACCAAACAGTAATGAAGGGCTGGTTTCGGCATGTGTTTTGGGGTCTCATCGGTATCTATCAATTGTATAGATCAAAGACGATTATCGCAATCTCCAGTTTTCTCTGTTCAAAAACGGCTCATTTCTGTTCCGTGAGAAAAGTGTAGCCTTCCAGTCGACACTTCATGTTATGTTCAGTGAGGTCATGGAACATTGTCGAATATTAGACACAATTTTTCTATCATGTTTCTTAAAGTAGGGTGAATGTCAGAGTCTACTAGTGTTTGTGTTGTCGATGGCTGAGTGTCCGCGCGATTCATTTTCAAGGATCAGATCTCCAGATCCCTAATTTTTGGATACATTCCTGAATGGTTCGTTCATTTACTGTGCTTTGTTGATGTTTCTCACTGCATCTGCTACGCTGTGGTCAAGTTTGAAATATATGTATAAAGAAAAAGTATCCGTATTTGGTTTATTTTCATTCTGTATCTGTAGTTTCACACATTAAACAAGCACTCAAATGAATCCTTGCTCACGCGCAGAGATATTTAGCCTTCACTATCCTCAAGCCCTGTATTAGAAAAGCAAGGACATTTTCCTAGAGACGGCCATTTTGATGCTACTATCATAAATCCGCGCTGTCGCTTAATGTTATTATGAAATGTTTTCTTATGATTTTTTTATGCGCCCATCACATTGCTAAGATCGGATTTTTTTTCTCTAATTGCCTGTATTAAAAAAATATTAACCTGTTTAATTTTTTTGTGTAGCCTTGCCTTTTACCTCTTCTTTGATAAAAGACTTTATAGAACCACAGTTTAATTAAAAAAATAAACAGATTAGAAAACATTTAAACTTTAATTAATATGACTTAGAGCAATTTTCATTGAAATAAGGTGCGTTCCATAATGATAGAACCACCCTTGATTAGTGCTGTTAACGTTAGTACAATTAAAAAAAAAAGGGAACAAAATTTTGTAAGAATGTCCGTTGATAATAATGAATAATTGTCAAAAAATAAATAATAAAATACCTCGCATTGTTGCGCACAGGGGGTTTTTTGGACTGTCCCAAAAGGATAGAACCACCCCCGATCTCATGTGATAAACTCGTCTAAAGAGTCAGACTTACTTTTATGCAAATCACAATAAAGTTCCTCTGAATCATTTGTACATTTGTTATTGCTGAAGATTAATTTGCTTTGTCACTTTCAAAATGGGATGTGATAAAGCTTTGACTGAATTCGAGAAAGGTCAAATTACAGAATTGTACCGTGCCAAATAATCGTTCAGAGCAATAGGCCGTCAACTGAAGCGTTCTCATCACGTCATTATGAATTTCATCAAGTTTGCTGAAAATACGGTGAGAAAAAGCCTAATACTGATAGACCACAATTTTGTCTCAACGGCAGAAAAGACAGGTTATCAGAACAATGAACAATTCTACACTGAGTCTACGAGCAGTGGCATCTCTTCCATCAGTATCTAAGTCAACTATTCATAGGGATGTGAAAGCCTCCGATACTTAAAATCTAAGAAAATGAAAACCCCACCACCACTGAACAAGCTTCACAAGGAAAAGCGAATTCAGTGGGGAAAATATCACATGAGTTGGGACACGCAATGGAGAAATATTGTGTGGAGTGATGAGAAAAAGTTTAATTTGGACGGCTCAGATGGATGGACATCTTACTGGCATGATTTAAGAAAGGAGAACGTTTCATGTCTAAGAGACAACAAGATGGTGGCGGTGTGATGATGTGGGGAGGTTTTGACGGGGTGGAAAAACTAACCTGGCATTTGTGTCTGGTAGATTGAAGGCAGCAGATTACCAAGCGATGCTGGATACTTACCTACTGCCATTTGCTGAGAAATTGGGAGGTCCATTCTTCCAATTTCAACAAGATAATGCCCCTATCCACAACGTTATGTCAACATGGGGGTGGTTTTTATCAAACGGCATCGGTGTTATGGACTGGCCAGCATGCTCCCCGGACCTCAATCCAATGGAGAATGTTTGGAGCATGTTGGCAAGGAAAGTGTACCATGATGGTCGTCAATTCAGCAGTGTTGAAGTTTTGAAATGTCAGATTGTACAATCTTGGGAAGAAATCCAGGATGATCAGTTGCATAAGTTGATCGAATCAATGAAAAACAGAGTATTTAAGGTGGTTTCCAAGCACGGTGGCTTTATTGGATATTAGACCATGAAATAAAATATTTAACCTATGTTATTTGTTCTGTTTTTTTTTTTTTCATTTTTGGATAAGTGGTTTTATCCTTTTAGGACAGCGCACAAACGATTTTTCCCCTGTGTGCAACAATGCGCCGTTTTTTATTATTTATTTTTTTACAATTTTTCATTATAATCAACGGACATTCTTACAAAAATTTGTCCCCTTTTGTTTTTTAATTGTATTAAAGTTAACAGTACTAATCAAGGGTGGTTCTATCATTATGGGGCGCACCTTACTTCGACTACCACAATTCTTTATTTTGGACAGAAGTCATCATGTATGAAATTATATATGTCAGGGAAAAAACAAACTCTTTTAATTTTTTTCAAAAATGTTGTGTCATTCAGGAAATTTTGAGATATGATGGGGCGTCGCTTGCGACAAACTCAGAATGTCGACGAATTAGTCCATCAATCCCATAGCCATTGGCAAGGTATCCCTTAGGGCACTATCCAACAAATTGATGAATCCATGCCACATTGGAGAACCACGGCCATGAGATGGTAACAGCTTGGGTGCTAATTTTTGCCTAGGTGATTAGAAATCTTCATCTGCTCTCTCAGCAGCGTATCTAGAAATTCCTCCAATGGGGGGAGGGG
>JAHWFO010018525.1:420497-439490 GCA_023313115.1 Rhysida immarginata | reverse complement strand
TATATATTGTTGGTCCGTGCAGAGTGTTTGTGAATTGCGTGTTGATACCATTGTTGCAAAAACTTTGTCTTGCATTGTTGGTCATGCGATATTTCTCATTAATATGCCCTGCCATAACCATGAATATCGATTTTTTATCAATAATTATTATTTTTTCGAAATCTGAAGTAGACAGTGACCTTCCTCATGCTTTGAAGGTCATGTATGCGAAATTTCATCAAGATCGTAATAAAACTGTAGATTTGTATAAAAAACGTACACACAGATCCACAGACCCACCCACAGACCCACCCACAGACGCACAAACATCCTTCTTTATATATATAGAAGATAGATATCTGGAACTTTAATGAATTTCAGCACATTTAAATTTATCAGACACTTATTAATTTAAGATGAAGGATGCACAAGAAAAATATAATAAACAATAAAAATTAAACACAGGATGGTCATTTTCAGGGTCTTACCATCGCGTGTTTAATTTATATTGTTTATTAATTTGAGATGAAAAAGAGTTAGAAAATCTATAGAGTGCACTACATTATTATAAAATTATAAGATCGCGTGAAAAAATGCTATTTTATGCGCCTGTGAAAAAATGCTGTTTTCAAATTATAATTTAAAATAAATAAGTTAATTTTAACAAATAACAAGCACAGTTGAAAAAGTGAAATGGTGGGTCTCAAAATTTACGAAAACTTTTTTTTTTTTAATGATTATACAAGATTACTTTCAAAATCTTCACTATTTTTCCAACAATTACTATTTCAAAGTCATTAAAAATATTTTAGAATACTTGCTATGAAAAAAATGGCAGAAGAAAAATTTAGATTATGTTCACATTTTACATATGCATTTTACATTTTAAACGAATTTCGGAGGAGGAAAAAAAAAAAAAAGCATAAATTATCAATGATGGGATTTGAACGCACCACCTTTGATATATGAAGCGCAAAGTTTACCACTGCGCCACAACGACATCCCGATAGAGATTCGCAAAATTTAGATATTTATAAAATGCGTACGTTTGGTGGTAATTTTTGTTGTTTTTTTTTCGTCGTAAACTTTTGAATAGTGCGTCAAATGGTTTTGCATCTATTTAAGTCATATGTCATAGGTGAAAGTCATATGCGATAGTGCAATCAGAATTCGTGGAGTCTCCTTCTTAGCGTGATTTCTGCCCTTGAGATGTCATTCTCTCCAACAAGGATCACGACAGCGAATTGATCTGCAGAAAGCTACGATTTTGTTCTTGATATTTTTGAAAATATTTAAGCTCTATTAAAGCAATTTATTCATATTATTTTATTAAAGACATTCTGGATGGACAACCTAAAGTTGATTATTGCTTCAATGGCCCAGACGTGAAAAGGACCAATGGGAAGCGCTTTAGGTTTCACAAGCTCCGCCTCCGTCTGTAACATATGAAGGTCTGAAAATACGCGCCCTGGGCGGCCTAACCTATAGCTACGCTGCTGGATAGGTTATCCAAATGTGACTTCCCATCATCATAAACACGTAGTCCACAGTCCCCATTGTACCGCTGCATAGTCCGTCCGCCGTCCACAGGTTATGTCACATTATCCCTCGACGTGCCATCATTGAGGACTAGTGGCAGTCTATGGGTCACATCAGAATCTGCAGAGGTCGTCGTAGCACTGTCGTGAATGCCACGAGTTGCCGCAACAGGTTTCCCTAATTCTCCTAGCTGTCTCTCGTTGAACTCGCAAATCTAGTGATTTCTGGGCATGTTCCGAGTCATCACCAAAAGCTATCTTCAAAACAAATAGTCCTCAGCGAGTCAGGAAGGAGGATTTGCCTCCAAAATATACATACGGATCAATTGTAATAAATATAGTATGTATGGATTAGTGTTTTCGTCACTGAGAATTTGTATCTTAGCTATATTGTCCAGCTTCCTTGCTTCAACTGATTACTCGAATCAGCAATTCAAAAGCTTTATGCTTTGATATAGCATATTCAGTTATTGGCATCGCTGCAGCATGACGCAGTGAATATGGATAAACAAACGCAGTATCATTGAATAATGTGAGAAAAAGTTGTAATAATGTGCGCACTTGACAAATGAAGATCAGGGCACCCAAAACACAAAGTGATGAAACTCTGAAAAAGGGTAGCATTCAGCAACTCTGGGAAATCCATCCGAAATACGGAGAGAGAGAGAGATAGACAGAGAGATTGAGAGAGGTAGGTGAATATGTCAAGTGCTACAGTACACAAAGTGATGACAGCAAGGTGCATGGCAAGAAGTCAATTATCGTCTTCAAATCCGCCTGCTGCATTGAAAAAATGAGGCGGCGGGATCGAAACGAGCCCCGAGTATCCACAAGTTCTATAAATCAGTGGAATTCCATAACAATTGGAAGCTCCAACAGATATTAAACGAATAAGAACAGATGCTACACTTTTTACACATCCTGGTTGAACCCCAGGATTGGAAGGTTTATTCAGATTACAAGTTATTGGAACGCCAAACTAAGAAAGAAAAGCGTAAAGCAGAAACGCGCTCCCATAAATTAACTTCTTCAAAAATCGTATTTAAGTTAAAACCGTTTGGCTTAAAATAATTTTTTTTATTCATTCAATTAAAAATGTTCAAAAAATCCAAAGTTATACAGGGTGATTACAAAAGAAGTTCACACTTTTAAAAATTTATTACATCAAAGCTATTCAGAATATAGACACACCGCATACGGATTCTTAAAGAAAAACTCTTGAAGTTTATTGTGACACAGTTAAAGATGTTCAATATGCCCCCCTGTCGACCGTACGAGGGGACACGTATCTGGACATGCTAGTTAATTGGTTAATGTCACAATTGCATGAAGACAGTGACGACTTTATCTTTCAGCAGGATGGGGCACCTCCACACTGGAAGACAGAGGTGCGGGAATTTCTTGATGCCACTCTCCCACAGCGGTGGATTGGTCGAGCAAACAATAACCTGGAACTTGCAAAGTGGCCACCGCGGAGCCCCGACCTCACACCTTGTGATTTCTTTTTATGGGGGTGTGTAAAGGACAAAGTCTTCACCCTATCCCTTCCCCGTGACCTAGACGAGCTGAAAGAACGCATTACGGTAGCGATACGTGGGATTGATGGAGACATGTTAATGCGGGATTGTCACGACAGGGGGGCATATTAAACGTCTTTAACTGTGTCACAATAAATTCAAGAGTTTTTCTTTAAGAATCCGTATGTGGTGTGTCTATATTCTGAATAGCTTTGATGTAATAAATTTTTAAAAGTGTGAAGTTCTTTTGTAATCACCCTGTATATCTCACGCAGCATATACGTACTGTACGTGAAAAATATCGTGTTTTTTGTATTTTATTTTTAAATTTTGTATATCTTTAATCGTCCAGAAATAGCAGTGATTGTTATTAATTAATTACCATTACTTTACCATTTAACGCCAAGTATCCCTCAAGAATGAGTATGTTAAATTAATTTTTAATAAAATATGTTCGATTTTTCTGTTTCTCAAAGTAAATACGCCAAAACTGGTTATGTGAATGAGGAATGCGGTAATCTTTTGCTGATACAGTTCGTTATATGCAGCCACAAAAACGACAATTCTACTGAAGATTCAGATCGCCGCTGGATTATTCTTTATGATGAGAAGTGTTGAACTGGAAATATTAATGTTACGGCTGATGATGGTTTTTTAAGTCGTTGTTCGACATCGTCGTTACATTACCATAATTATGAAACCTAGTTAAGTCTTTTTTAAACTTTTTAATTTAGGGGTGGGGGATGGGTTATGTTTTTAGTAAATATGTATAAAAAAAAGAACTTTCAGTTTATTTTTTCAAAATTTATCTTATTCACTTCTATTTACTGATGAGGAGGTTATAAGTTTAAAGTTAAGCTATAGCATCACAAGTTTTTCATGCACCCCAACTCAAAAACTTTTTCACTGAAATCGGCTTAAAAACTTATGATTAGAGAAGATATGATGATAGTGATATAAATGAAATGTTAAGATGGCGGTATAGGGCATATTAATAACAATATTAACAAACTATAAAGGCTGGAGAAGTTGGCATTGCCAACGAAATATACATACGTGTTATGTCCTTATTAAGTTGTATGAGGAATACAGTTTTCATATTCATTTCTATAGTGTTAGGGTATCCAGTTTCTGACATTCTATTTTACTCAAATTATAAAGGATTAACATTTTAAACAAGTTCGTTAAATAATTAAAACAGATAAATAATTGAACTCTAGCATAGTCAGCACGAAAAGTATAAAAGTGAACATTTTGTAAATAAAGCTGTGAATATTTGCTTTATTCATCTTGAGAATTATGTTCAAAATGTTATCAGACCATTGTTGATAGATAGCATTAAGATTTTTATTGTTAAGGATACACGCGGTGGTGATGCCGCTGTTTTGTTGTTGCCTTTTTTTCTTTAGAAAATGTCCCATCTTCTTTTGTCTCAGTAAGTAAAAATGAATAAAACCTTTTATCTCTTCTCCCTTGAACAGCTCGATTTATTACAATTCTATTAACATGGTTATGGGCCCAGCACGCTTCCACTGCGCAAGCTAAGGTAGAGTTATTCATTTAAAACCCTAACAGGACTTGTTTTCGAACGTATTTAGCTTGGGCCGCCACCAAGATGGCTTCTATGCAACCACGTATGGAGTTCGAAAAGCTGGGAGAAAACAACTATAGAACTTGGAAGTTCAATATGCGGATGTTGCTGATCGACAAGGAACTTTGGTCATATGTCGATGGAAGTGCTGTGTTAAGTTCTGATGCAACAGCCAGTCAACAGGCAAGTTTCCAAACAAAGAGAGATAAAGCTTTTGCAACATTAGCATTGGGAATTAATCCAGATCAACAAATCCATATCGTTGATTGTACTTCCCCTAAAGAAGCGTGGGATACTCTAACTAATGTCTTTGAGCCTAAATCCAGGCCACGTATTTTGCAACTGAAGAAGCAATTCATCTCCATCCGACTTGAGGAAAATGAAAGTATGTCTTCTTATCTCAGTCGTTTAAAAATATGTAGTGATTTGCTTAAAGATGCTGGAAAAGAAGTACCAGACGAGGAATTAGCCTATGCCATGCTGTCCGGATTGCCTGAACTTTATGAAAGTATCGTCATGACTCTAGCCAACGTTGACGATTCCAAGTTCACGTCCTTGGAAATTAAAAAGGTTCTTCTGACGGAATTTGAAAGACGCTCTATGAAACAGGACATTCCCCAAAAAGAAGCTTTTCATGTGATAAAACCACGTGCAACTCGTGACAAGAAAAATGTTCGGTGTTTCAGATGTGGTGAGCGTGGACATTATGCTAATAAGTGTCCAAAAATTGACGTTTTGCCTAAATCAGCCAAAAACAAAGAGACGTCAAAGGGAAAGGAATCGTCTAAAGGTAAAGACTCACTTCTTCTTTCTTTCAACTTGACAAATTGTGAAAAAGATAAGTGGATTCTAGACAGTGGTGCTACACACCATGTATCAAATTGCCGCCAGTGGTTCCACACATTTCGAACAATTCCGAGTGAATCCATTCAAACGGCTGATGGATCAGCAAATTTTAATGAACAGTTGAGAGCAGAAGGTATTGGAGAAATTGAAATGGAATTTCAAGTTGGTCACGAAGTGAATCAGTTAACTGTAAAAGACGTGTACTACGTTCCTAACGTACGTCGTAATCTATTATCAGTTGCTAGAATTGTAGAAAAAGGAAAGATAGTCACCTTTCAAGATGGAGTTGCAAAGATCAAGGCTGATCATCGCAGTAAGACAATTGTCGAAGCTCACAGAGAAAACAACCTCTACGTTGTCCAAGGTAATGTAGTGGTTAACTCGGCTATGGACTGTGAAGTGCAAGAGACAACTGTTGTTGATAGTGATTTATGGCATAAACGTTTCTGCCACGTCAACTATCAGACTCTTCAAGCAATGGCTAAAAAGGAACTTGTACAAGGTTTAGAAGGCAAAATTCAAACAACTAGCGTATGTGAAGATTGTGAAATTGGTAAATCTACTAAAGCTCCATGTAAAAGGCTCAGAAATAGACAATCCAGTGATATTTTAGAGCTAACCCATTCCGACGTTTGTGGACCGATGCCAGTATTATCAGATGGAGGTTCTAGATATTTTATAACCTTCATAGATGATTTTTCCAGGAAGATTACTGTCTATTGTATTAGAAATAAAGCAGAAGCAGTTGATTGTGTAAAAAAATACATCGCCAAGTCTGAGCGAAGTAAAGAGAAAAAATGTAAACGATTTCGAACTGACAACGGTTTGGAGTATTGTAACAAAACTCTATCCCAACTCTTCGAGCAGCTGGGGATTGTGCACGAATGCACAAACGTCAGTACTCCTCAGATGAACGGAATCGCGGAGCGAACCAATAGGACTTTGCTTGATCTAGCACGAGCATCTCTTCATTCAGCTAAACTACCACAAAAATTTTGGGCAGAAGCCATTACTGCTGTGGCGTATATACGAAACAGAGTTTTACATTCCACTACAAATGAAATTCCAGAAAGCATATGGGTCAAAAGAAAACTAAGTGTTCGTCATCTTCGGGCTTATGGTTGTTTGGCGTATGTACATATTCCGGCGGAACGGAGAAAGAAGCTTGATGATCGAGCTTATCCCGCCATTTTAGTCGGCTACTCCTCCCAGACTAAGGGGTATAGACTATGGTGTCCGAAGCTCCAAGACGTTGTACAGAGCAAACACGTGAAGTTTGATGAAACTAAACTTGGATCTGAATGGACTCAAGAAGTTGAAATGGAACCATTTAGATTCAATCGCATATGGATAGACTATTCCGAAAATAGTCGTCCGTCTGAGGGCGCTACCATTCCGGAGAAGACATCACCTCCAATCATATCAGAGAGTGATGACAGTTCATCAGTTGCTGATGTCCTAGATGATGGCCGGGTCGATACTGTTGTCACTTCCACGGAATCCATTGAACGACGCAAAAGAGGTCGACCACGAAAAACCAAAATAGTGCGAAACCCCTACGGAAGGGCTGGTAAGCCCAAGGAACCAATTCAGCTCAATGTAGTGGAAGTCATCGAACCCGAGACTTATGAAGATGCACTAGCTTCCCCACAAGCCCACAAATGGAAGGAAGCAATAGATGAAGAATTGGACTGTCACCGCAAGCTTGGTACTTGGACAGACGTAGACCTACCGCCAGGAAAAAGATGCATAGGTTGTCGTTGGGTATTTCGTGTTAAGAAAGATGCTGCAGGTAATGTTTATCGTTATCGAGCTCGACTTGTTGCACAAGGTTTTTCACAGAAACCAAATGATTATGAAAAAACTTATGCACCTGTTGCCAATATATATGTTTTTCGCATACTATTAGCTTTAAGTGTTCTTTTAAATTGGCACACTCGTCATTTTGACATAAAATGTGCTTACTTGAACAGTGAACTTAAAGAGGAACTTTACATGAACATTCCGCCAGGCTGTGAAAAATGTCATGGGAATGCTGTCCGTTTGCAAAAATCTATTTATGGGTTAAAACAATCAGGTTATAATTGGCATTCAACCCTCAATGAATATTTAATTCAAATTGGTTTTAAACGATTGTTGTCATCAACTTGTGTTTATAGTTTGAATGCATCAACCATAGTAGTGATATATGTTGATGATATTGCCATTTTTACTGATAAGGAGTCAACGATTCAATGGTTCTATAAGATGTTGAATGATAAATTTGAAGTTAAAGATCTTGGTCACATTACTTATTTGTTGGGTATGAAAGTATGTAAAGATACTGATGGTAATTTATTTCTCAACCAATCTACATACATTAAGTCTACTCTAAAACGTTTTGGTATGTGGGATTGTAAACCGTCTGCTACCCCATTGGAACCAGGATTAGTGTTGTCACGAAGAGATTGTCCTATAACATCCGGTGACATAGAAGATATGAAAAAAATTCCTTATCGGGAACTTATTGGCTCATTAATGTTTTTAGCTTTGTCTACCAGACCTGATATCCTGTATACAGTTAATAAACTGGCGCAATTTTCTTCCAATCCAGGGCAGAAACACTGGACAGCAGCGAAGCGTGTGCTTCGGTATTTACAGGGCACTATTGATTATTCCTTATATTATTCTAAGGGTCCTATTAATTTAAGATTTTTCTCAGATGCCGATTGGGCGGGTAACATCGATGACCGTCATTCTTTTTCTGGGCTATGTGTGATGATTGGTAAAAACGCTATTATTTGGAAATCATCAAAACAGAAATGTGTAACAACATCCACTATGGAAGCGGAGTATGTTGCTTTGGCCAATGCAGCTAAAGAAGTTAAATGGTTTGCAATGTTTATTTCTGAATTGCAATTAAGTCAATTTTTCCCAAAACCTTTTATAGTGTTATGTGATAACAAGTCAACTATTATGTTTTCTAATAATGAGGTGGAAAATACAAAAACTAAGCATATTGATATTTCATACCATTTTGTACGTCAATTTATTGAAAACGATTTAATGTCATTATCTTACATTTCGTCTAAAGAAAATGTTGCCGATCTATTTACTAAAGGTTTGCAGAAGATAATGCATTCTAAATATGTAAAATTTCTAAGTCTCAGGATGAATTAAGAAAATGGGGGAAATTTGTGAATATTTGCTTTATTCATCTTGAGAATTATGTTCAAAATGTTATCAGACCATTGTTGATAGATAGCATTAAGATTTTTATTGTTAAGGATACACGCGGTGGTGATGCCGCTGTTTTGTTGTTGCCTTTTTTTCTTTAGAAAATGTCCCATCTTCTTTTGTCTCAGTAAGTAAAAATGAATAAAACCTTTTATCTCTTCTCCCTTGAACAGCTCGATTTATTACAATTCTATTAACAAAAGCTTTTGCATTTTAAGTGTAATTTCTAACTGAAAATAAGTTTTATAAAGATGATGACAGCGAAGCAAATTTAAAAAATATAAATTTAAGAATTTGGTCAATAAGACACGCTTTCAATGAAATTTTTCTTCATTGAATTTGCCTCTGGGTGGTATAAATATCTAGCAGTTCCCCACTTACTTCTTATTTTAAAAAAATACCGATTTCTTTCATTTCATTAATTGCACGAACAGAGCTTGCACAAATGTATTTTATCGACCGTAGCAGCGCAAATCGGTATGCCAATTCTTCTGACATGTGTGTTGTCCCTTTACTATATTATACTGTATGTAGTAATGCAGTAGGCAAATAAGCACCTTTATAAACGGGCCTGTGGCGAAATGAATATATCAAGTCCACTGTATTACAAAATGCTTGTGAGACGAAATGAATGTGTCCATTAGAAGAAGGCCGGTTTGGCAGCCGAGAATGAGATTACGTCGAGTTAAAAATTCTAGACTCGGAGGTTCGAATCCCGTTAGGGAATGGATGTTTCTGTTTCACAGTGCAACTGATTCAGAAGTCGACCCGTCCACAAACCAGCTAACCAATCAAACTGAATTATGAAGTGATTTTGTGACGAAATCAATGCGAGGAGCTGAAAATTACGAAAAGTGAAAATTATCAAATGAAATGCGAAGAAATGAATAGGAATCAACATTATGATAAATTAGTGTCGAAAGCCATACACTTTTGAGTTACCAATGCAAGTTTATACCATATAATTTTATTATAAAAATTTCAAATTCGTTTTCGTAACAGTCTCCTATAAGCCTTAAGGGGTCATCCATAAATGACAACATCATAATGAGCTTTAGCGAGTGGATTCACATATATAAACACCGATAGGAGAAAGAAGAAACTGAAAAAGGACCAAAATTCCTTAAAAAGAAGAGTGAATTCATTGAAAATAATAAAACACAAATCCAAGATCAAAGATATTAACATTCCTTTCCTTTCAAACACCTCTCAGTGCCCATTAAGGGTCGTCGTCCCTTGTTTCTACTAATAAACACAAACAGGCTTGTCGGCCCGACTACAAAGGGACGGCAAGGTGACGTCTGAAGCCACTTGTTTTTTGTTGTGGTTTTTTTTTTAATTTCCCTGCCTTCGTTTTATAGTCTTGTACCTGCCCTATAAGAACACGGTGATAACAATCCGCTGGTGTGACCATCATAATGTATGTTCCGACGTCTGTTCATAATAACGTAACAATCATATAATAATGAGAAAAACTAAAGTCTCGGTTTGATAACATATCCCAATATTTTAATCTTATTTATCAACATCTAGTCCTTAAAAGTAAAAAAAATATTTATTATTATTTTTAATTACTCCAACGAATATTTCCTATAAGTCGCGTTTGCATTAAAAAAACAACGACGAACGAAAATATAAGTTGCTTTAGTAATTCGAAAATTTTATAATATAATTATAAAAATATGCTCGAAATAATCGACGATAGCCATAACAAAATAAATGACCTGAAAATAATTTCAAATTTTTTAAAACTGAATCTACATAAACAAAACTATATTATCACATGAAAACGCCATCTATTATCGCCATGAAAACGTATTAACGGCAATATCCATAATTTTTAAAAAAATATTTCATAGCTTGAACTTATAATTAACCCGATGTCATAAACTGCGCGGGCTAGTTTCATATAAAGAGAGTACTGTACACAGTGTTTGAGCAAAAGGATCTACCCGGGGCCATCCATACATTACGCATCGCAAAATGGGTTCGTGTTTGTCCCCCCCCCCCTCTTTGTAACACGTGCAGACCCTTCATCGATAACTATCTAACCCCCCGTGCCCCCCCCCCCCCCCACGAATAATTTTTAAAACCGTATAATTTTCAAAGAAAAATTGTAACACATTTTAACAAGCAAATTAAACTTGAATCAGATTACAAATTAAATATTTTATGATTAAGAAAGTTAATTATAAAATCGAATATATTATTTCCCATGCCAACGCCCCTTTTTCTCTTTACACACAAAGCGCACAACGATGAGTGAGGTATCAAATGAAAAGTTTTTGAACAGGTTTCTGAAATATTCACTTACATTTCGTTAAAACACGTCGTTTCATTAAAAATTGCTGTTATTTAAAAAAAAAAAAGAAAGAAAATGTTCCCCGTTAGTGGATAAGCAGCTTCCCCGCAAAACATTAAAAAGAATTGAGACTCAACAAGAAATTAATCCCCTCGAGAAGGTATAGGAAAGGAGGCCATGAGATCACGTATATGTGCACTTTTTAAATTCCCCCCTCGCAGTTTTTTAATCGAAAAATTGATTTTCTCGAACGTACTATTTAGAAAATGTAAAAGAGATCTATCTTCTTTCGTTTCTCATCATTTCCGATCGAATGATATATCACATGCCATATGTTGTCAGAGTTCTAATGACCAAGTGACTGCATCCCCACTTCTCCGACCCCATTGGGACAATTTGGCCCAAACTTCATAGCAATGTAGATCTTGCCTAACGGAATATGCGTATCGAATTTCACTCCTTTACATATCTAAATTAAGTAGACCTTTCGGTCCCCTCTAACTCCCACTCCGGAAACTCCGATCCCAGTGAGCCAATGAAAACTAAACTAAATAGTGCTGGTGGACATGCCCATAGTATGCATATTAAAATACACAATGCATTTAGCAATAATGTCTATAACATGGGTTGTTCAAGAAGTATTTTAGACAAGAGAGAAGAATAAAAATAATAATAAAAAATTTATCTACCAAAATGTGTTGAGCACAATATTCTTAATGTTGAGATGGGAAGTACCAGACCATTCCCTACTCGCCCGATCTGTCACTTGAAAGCTACATTGCGTGGGAGACGCTTCAACATCCTCTAAACTACACGAGAGGGTGTTGGGCGCTTCCCTACACGAGATGACATCGCCAACGCCGTGTGACACGAGATTAGCAGATTGGACAATGGAGCAGCTGATGATCATGGCAGCGAACTGTTGATTGCGTTGGCGATTACTTCGAAGGTACTTAATGTGTTAATTGTGCTCAATATTAATATGGTATATGGATTTTTTTTTAAATTTCTATTCGTCTCCCTTGTCTAAAACACTTCCTGAGTAACTCATGTATAAGATGTTATTCAAGAGCACATAAAGACGTTTACTCCTGGCATTACTGATCAAATAGATTGTATATTTTCATATGTATATTATGAAATGTAGCAACACATTTGCCTCCAAAAAACAGATACCATGACTTTGTAGGTGACCCTCGTATAAACATTCGCCTACATCACATAGCGACCAGAAACGCCCGGGATTGCGTTTTAAAGGAGTGTAGAATCTCGATTGTATATTTGTTTAGAATGTGAATAAATACTTACTTTGTCACTATGTCATAATAATGTATAATAAATAATTCCGAGAGCAGAATGTGGTTTCGAGAGCAGAATGTAGATTTGCTTTGGAATCCAAAGGAATCAGTATTTTCTCAGTGTGAAAAATGGAATAACTTTCACAAAGAATTGTTATTTGTATTTTAAATTCATTTCCTGCATACAACACCATGATAAATATTTTTTAATAAACCGCATGTTTATAATTCTTATTGTGACTTATGTAGGACTTCTCATCATATTTCAAGTTTTGACCTCAACTGTCATGGCGGACATCGCGTCAAATATGGTGCCGTTAGTTCCATTCTACTCACAGAGTAAAGAAATAAGTCACTTATTTCTTTACTCTGTGGTTCTACTCTTTCTTTAATCTCTTGGGTTTCCGCGATAGGCACTTATGTACAACGCTTCAACAATAAACGCTTTACTTATGTAGGAACGCTTACAAATTATGCCAGAACTTTTATACAACGAATATATAGATAATTATTACAGTCTCCATGCGACGGTGACCATTTAACTTTCCGGAAACTGACTTGCAGGTTTATTTTACTTTTAATAAAGTTAGGCATGCAAATCAACTAACATATTTTCTGCATTATTCTAATTTTTTTAATAGGAGTTGTAAGATTTCGAGGTAAGTAGCATATAGATATTATTAAATTTGCATTTTAAAAACTTTAAACTTTTTTTTATTAATGCGTTACATCTACAACTAACTCTATAGGAATCCTATCTCTTCATTTCCAAAAATTGTGCGTAGAAGACATTTCTTTCAAACCAACGTACGTTCTCCTTCCCTTTTATTTATTTATTTAGTTTTAAAAAATATTTCCCCTTCTTCCTTTGTCAACGATCAAAAGGATAGCAAAAGCAGAGATAACCCTCTAAAAGTGTGCGCGTCCTGCCCCGTCATCACGGCGGGCGAGCTAATCACTCGTCTCAACAGTGGCGCCACTCGAAGGCGGCGACGACCACCACCGCTTTGGGGAGGGTAAAGGAAAAAGAAAAAGGCGAAAGGCTAATTGCTATTAAAAACAGGAACCTCGGAATGACGCGCGCGCGCGCGTGCCTGTTAATCAACCACCATTCTATTCGGACTGGATCGCGGCAGTCTCTCTCTCTCTCTCTCTCTCTCTATTAAAATATCTTTTCAAATTGTCAATTAACGATTTCAATCGGGCCGAAGTTAATGGCGACAAAGGTCATTCTTATTTTAGGGTGTCGCCTGCCTTTTATCTCGTTTATCAATTTCTTTTTCTTAAAAAGAGTTTGAAATGAGCTTCTCTTCTAATGAACGGGATCTGAACTCCAGACCTTCGAGTAATTTAATTTCGGGTGAATAATTGCGAGAGGATTATTCCATCGTAATATTGGGCTTTTTTAGAAAATACGATGAATAATTACGCTCATTCAAGTTCCCTAATTTTCTCATGGGTGTTTAAAGAAACTGCAAATTAAAACAAAACCCAAAGTGTCCCAGATGCAAGGCTTATACACACACTCTTATTATATTTCAAGAAAGTAACAAATGTTACTACTAGCATATAAAGCAGGTATTTTCCAGGGCGACTCAAAGTCTCACTAGTTTTGTCTTCAACTAAACACACTTTCAGTAGACTGAACAGCACAAATTAGGGCTACACGAGTATATTGAACAAAACTGCCATTAAAGACAAGCATACTTGCACTGTATAGATGACATGAAACATTACCCCTCCACACAAGCATTAATTCAGATCATAAATGTTTTTTCAAAGATTATACACATGGAGCTTGATTGATAGATTCACACTGAAAGTAGGTTCTTAGTGATGGGGTCTCTGGGTGAGCAAGTTCCTACAGTAAAGAGATGAAGTTTACAAATACTTTGGATTTAAACAAGCAAGCTTATGGAATACAATGAAGCAATATCTTCGTAGACTCGAGACAATATTTAGAACACACGTATATTCCAAAAACCTAATCAAAGTTATCACTTACTCCAAGCCATTACTATTTTTTGGAGACACAAACACACCCTGAGGACGTGAAAGGTAAACACAAACCTGCTTATAAAACACACAAAACACGGAGCATTTAATTTAAAGACAAGTCCCCATTCGTTCAGAAGGAGGCAGATGCCTTGCAGATATAATAGAAATGTATCACAACAGACTCAATCACATAAAGAATTTTTTTACTCTAAACAGCATACGTCACACAACAAACTACACGCTATTATATCTAAATAAAATCTTGTAAACATTCCAAGAAGAAGCTTTAGCTGTGACGTAAAAGTAATACAAAGGTTGAGTCAAAAGTAGTGGCCGATCACCGCGCAAACTTTTAAATGGGCACCAGGCAGGAACCACTCATTGCTAATCTTCAAAGTAGAGTCCATCATGCTCGATGGTCTTCATCCAACGATCAGCCAGTTGGCGGATGCCCTCGCGAAACCACTCCTCCGGTTTCTGGGCGAAAAAGTCACGCACGGCGTCTTCAACCTCACTGACATAGGCGAAGCGCCGTCCACGCAGGAAGTGCGCCATGGACCGGAAGAGATGGTAGTCAGAAGGTGCCAGGTCGGGGCTGTATGCTGGATGTGGCAGAACCTCGATTTTTTCCAGCAGTTGACAACACACATTCACCCGTTGTTGTGCTTGCGCGGGCGTCACCTCGTGGGGCACAACTCGGCAGCTCCAGTTGACCTTTCCCATGGCGTGCAGATTTCGAAACACACTCGATTGTGATGTCCCGATGTCCGCCGCTAGTCCACGGGTGGTGCTGCCTTGGTTGGCTTCCACTTGTTGCCGTAGGGCTGCGTCATCCACTTCTTTGGGTCTTCCGCTCCTTGGCGCATCTTCCAGGTCCGCGTCTCCAGACGAAAAGCGGGAGAACCACCGTCGTGCTTTCTGTTCATTGGTCACACCCTGACCCTCCACCCTGCAAATTTCGGCGGCTGCTGCTCGCGCACTGGTCCCTTTTTTCGAATAGTGACGAAGGAGCACGCGATTTACCAATTTTTTCTGTCATATTTTTACACTGGCTGACGCGGGTGGCACCATGTCAGTGGCATTCAAATTCGTACTGACGTTTCTTCCCACTCTTTTCTCTTAATAAACTGCGATTTACCCTTGTGGTAAATGGTCTTCGCCCAGAATTCGTCAAACTCTAACCCCCCCCCCTCCCGAGTCGGCCACTACTTTTGACTCAACCTCTGTACTAAATTCGAGAATTTAAAGTCTATGGTCTGTGCAATAAAAGAAAATACTTGGCTAATAGCAGATTCTGGCACCATGCCAATTTTTTCTTTTATTGTACAGATTATAGCTAAAGTTACTAATAACCAACGGAAATTCATTTAACTCTTTCCAAATTTGCCTCTATTTTATTGCTCAACGCAGTACAATTATTGAGTGATTGAGTTATTGAGCCTCGACTAAGCGATTTCACATACACGAGCCTATGACAACAATACCATAAAAGATAAATGGAAAATAATTAAAATCTTGTAAACATTCCAAGGAGGAGCTTTAGCAGTGAAGCAGAAATACATTTATACATTTATTCAAAAGAAATTAACCCCCCCCCCCCTTCGAGTAGGGGAAGGCAAGTGGCAGATTCTGCGGTCATCTATTTTTACCCCTTTATCTGCACTTTTTACCTCTCCCCAAGTTTTTTAATCAAGAAAACTGATTTCTCGAACGTAATATGTAGAAAATATAAAAAACCTCGTATCTTCTTTCTTTTTCATTATTTCCGAACGTATGATATATCACATGCCATATGTTGCCATAGTTCTAAGGACCAAGTGACTGCCAAATACGACCCCCCTGGAACAATTGGGTCTAAACTTCATAATATTGTAGATCTTGCACAGAGGAATCTGGATACCGAATTTTACGCCTTTGCGTACCTAAATAGCTCACAGAAATGTTGCCCTCTCTGAATCCCACCCCCGTAATTCCGACCCCAGTGCACCAATCAAAACCAAACAAAATAGTGCAGATGGGCATGCCCATAATAAGCTACATTCCGAATTTCAACTTCTACCTCAAAAAATGTAGAAAATATGAAGGCGTACACAGTTAAGACATTATAAAACCAATACGTAGCTCCATTCTTCGGCTACTTAATAATATAGATTATGAGCCCTTGAGCAATCGTGCGTCGACAAAGCGATTTCACGTGCGCGCGCCGATGTCAGTAATGCTTAAAAGATGAACAGAAAGTAACAATGTATTCCTTCTTGACAAATCGATTATTATATGAGATGCCATTACCTTTGTATTCTTTACACTCACTGTTTTAGCACGTGAATTCGACTTGAAGGGATCCACGAAAAATTCTGAAAAGTTGATACGGCCGAGCTAAGACTTTGATGGTCATATTTCTGAAATCAGAATTTGAAAAAGTTAATTCGATTTCAAGTTACCGTGCAAACGGCGGACGGTCGGACGGACGGTCAGAGGGACGGCCGGATAAACAGACAGACCAAGGGCTGATTCTTATAAGTAGCTTTTATACTAAAGCTCCTAATTCTAAGGAGGAGCTTTAGCAGTGAAGCAGAAATACATTTATACATTTATTAAAAAGAAATTAACCCCCCCCCCCCCCCGAGCAGGGTAAGACAAGTAGCAGATCCTGCAGTCATCTATTTTTACCCCTTTATCTGCACTTTTCACTACTCTCCAAGGTTTTTAATCAAAAAAATGATTTTCTCGAACGTAATTAAAAAAGCTCGTACCTTCTTTCCTTTTTCATCATTTCCGAACGTATGATATATCACATGCCATAGCTTTAAAGACCAAGCGATTGCCACCCCCGCAAATCCGACCCGAATAGAACAATTGGGCCTAAACTTCATAGTAATGTAGATCTTGCCTAGAGGAATCTATATACTGAATTTCACTCCTTTACGTACTTAAATAGCACAGAGATATGTTGTCCTCTCTGAATCCCACCCCGTAATTCCGACCCCAGTGTACCAATCAAAACTAAACTAAATAGTGCAGATGGACATGCCCATAGGAAGCTACATTCCGAATTTCAACCTTCTACCTCAAAAAATGTAGAAATTATGAAGGACTGACATTATAAAACCAATAAGGTGCTCCATTCTTCCGCTACTTAATAATATAGATTATGAGCACTTGAACAATCGTGCGTCGACAAAGCGATTTCACGTGCTCGCGCCGATGTCAGTAATGCTTAAAAGATGAACAGAAAGTAACAATGTATTCGTTCTTGACAAATCGATTGTTATATGACATGCCATTATCTTGGTATTCTTTACACTCACTGTTTTAGCACGTGAATTCGACTTGAAGGGGTCCACGAAAAATTCTGAAAATTTGATACGGCCGAGCTAAGAGTTTGATGGCCATATTTCTGAAAACAGAATTTGAAAAAGTTAATCCTTTTTCAAATTATCGTGCAAACGGCGGACGGACGGACGGATAAACGTACTGACCAACGGGCATTCTTATAACTAGCTTTCTGCTAAAGCTTCAAATAAACAATTCACGACACGCATAATGTTCGAACATAGCTTCAATCACGGTTCGGAAAGGAAGACTATGGTACACATCCTTCGGACCTCAACCAGCCAAATGTCAACAGGAAAGTGTCAGACTTAATTGAATGAAGAGAGCAACTGAAGAACCATGATTACTATATAGAATGTTGTACAAAGCCAGGACATTACATTAAAAGATATAGAAAACGCTTTATCAAGGACTCGACCGATGGGACGTGCAGGAAACACCATTTCACAAACGAAACCATCCAGCACATAAAATCCAGTTACAAAATGGGCACGTAGACAGGCTATTTATCCAGACATATATGAGACATGCATCAGCATCTAGCTAAAATGCACGTCCTTAGAGATGTAAACACTGAACACAACAAATACATTTGGTATCTACAAAAGTATGAAGATAGTTTGCTTGCTTATACGAGCAAGCTCGTAGTTCTGGTTTATATTGCTCGATTGCATTGACATTTTACAGGCATCCTCTCAGATTCATTATCTTTCTTAAACTTCAACATATGCACAGTTGCGCGCAACACAAGGGTCATATCTGGCGGATATTGCTTCCCACCTGTTTTCTAACACCTACAACTTTGAATGGCTGCGGTGATTTTTCTCTTTAAATCGTCCAGGTCCATTTGTCTTTGGCCGCAGACAATGCCCTTGATATGACCCCACAGATTGAGATCTAGCGGAGCCAGATGCGGAGAGTTGGGAGGTCATGAAATAGGTCCTCCTCGACCGCATCAGTTGTCATTAAACACTACATTCAAAAGTAGTGGCGCTCCATACTGTTGGTAAATCATTCCGCGATTTCTTGCACCTGCGCCAGCACATAAAGTGTCAACATGTCCAGAAACGATTGCCGACGAATTGTTTCCTCTGTTGCACAATAATGGCAATTTTCTTTCACATGAACATAATTAACAGCAACGCTGTTTGATGCCGACACCTATCGACGGATAATGAAAAGTAATGAGCCTGATACTGCAATACAAAGGACTGATTTTAAGAGTAAATATCAGTATTACAGGAATAATTGCCGAAACTGTGGATACCGACGTATAAAAAATGGAACAAACGAAAACACTAATCCACATCAATTCTTTTTATTTTCTCAGATGCGCATTTCGGATTTCACAAATCCTTCATCAGTGAGTGAAAAT
>JAHWFO010018525.1:364500-420097 GCA_023313115.1 Rhysida immarginata | reverse complement strand
CATCACCTAAACGTTGGCAAATGTTTCGGTGACATTGCGCAGCACTGATCTTTCCAGAATACTCGTAGAAGATTATTGCTCGAATATGCTCGCGTGAAAGGTCCATTTCAGACCGTTGATGGCACTCACAGATGTATAGTCAGAAAGTTGATTCTTGGATGTAATATAGCAAAGATATCCAGGGATCGAATGCAATAATTTGTTTGAAAACGTATGTACATCCCCCTCGGAAAATGAGCCCTTCTTGGGCACGGGTTCTAGAACCGGAAGAAACTTTTGCAACAACCTGATATCTCGGAAACGGAGTTCGATAGAAGAATGAAACAAATGGTATGTTTATTTCGAAGGCCACAAAAATCTGATATAGAAATTTTTAAAATTAAGTTATAAATGTTCCCGATAGGTCACGCTATAGTCACAGTACGGAGTCAGAGAAATAGGCTATAAACTGTCCTTTGCAAGCAGCCATTGCAGTCACATCACAGTCGATTCAAAATGTGCACCTTTCGCAGCGCAGAGATGGCGCAAACGAGGAATAAATTTTCAGTCACTTTCTATAGTGTATCAACAGAAATGGACGCACAAGCCTCACAGATCAACTCTTCAAGCTCGTTCAGCATGATTGTTCCGGAAATCATTGTCCTTCAATGTGCTCCACAAAAAGTAGTCGCGGGGGGGTAATATCGGGTGAGTATGGGGGGGGGGGGGTTCTAGAAATTTAGGCGTCAACTACTAAGGTCATTTTGCGCCGTTTACACAAGTTATATCTGTACGCAGCCCGGGACAAACACAAACATCCATGCCCACGGCGGGATTCGAACCCACGGCCAGGCGGACTCGAGAACTAGAAAGCCTACGCCCTGGCCGGCCGGGTGAGTATGGAGGCCAATTCATGCCTGTTCCAGTAAATATGGAATAGTTCAAAGCAATGACTCTATTCCCGAAGTATTCCTCTAGAAAGACAAAAACCGCCGTTTTCTGTGTGGTCGGGCCCCATGTTGCATGAACCAGGAAGTGGTCGATATTCCAACGCTTGTAGTGTGGCGACAAAGTGTTCCAAACCGCAACGAACCATACAATAGTGGTCGTTTCTCGCAAGAAAAACGGGCCTTTGCTGGATACTGCAGCCCAAAAGGTAACTTTTGGGCAATGTAGTGGTCGTGCTTCACACAAACTCGGGTATTCGGTTCCCCAAAATCGCCAGTTTTGTCTGTTAACGAAACCATCCAGGTAAAAATGGGCCTCATCTGTGAACCATATGCAGCGAACATCGAATACATCACCCTCAATCATAGTGAGCATATCGTTCGCAAAGTCTTCTCTTTGTAGCATAGCTGGAACTATTATGGTTTGGTGAATTTGGATCTTGAACGGAGACATGTGTAGGGTGTTCCTCAGTATTCCGTGCGTGCTGGATTGCTGTAATCTAGATTCCGTTGCAACTTTTCGAATGGATTTCCTCCAATAAGGCTGAATAACTCCAGAAACCATCGCGGACAGATTGCCTGGGGCCAACATTTCCCACTAACTTATCACCCATACTGGTTGTCCGTTGAAATTTGTCGAAAAGTTGGCGTTGTTTTTGTATCAGGATTTTTTGTAACTTTAAATCGGGATTGAAAACTTCGCCTTGTTGCCGTAGGACTGCGATTGTTGGTCCTCCAGTACCAGAAAAACACGTTGGTCCAAGGAATACACGATTTCATCCATTTCCTTCAGTACGCTACGTACAGCGCCAACTGTTGGCAACATTTGTAACTAATTTTGAAACTTCCGTATCAGATTTTTACGGCTTTCAAATTAAACATACCATTTGTTTAATTCTTCTATCAATCTCCGTTTCCGAGATATTTACTCTTAAAATCAGAGAGTCTTTTGTGAGACACCCTGCATTTAACTGCATTATTAGTGCGTAGACAAAATGGACGAATAGTTTAATGATTGAGACTAAACATTTGAATCAAGTGGTGAGTAACCAACCCGATTATAAATCGTATAAAACAATATACAGTATCTGTTCTGATATTAAGATTTCATTCGAAGAGTACCACGCGATGGTTCCACACTTTGCCTCAAGCAAACACTTCTGCAGGATCTGTCATGGCCTCCCAGATGTCCCATTACCGGCCACTCTGAATGAACAACGGGATTGCATTAACATTGCAGTCGCCACCATCAATTCGGATACGCTGCGCCGTGTTGGGCAGAATTAGAATATTGCACTGATGTTTATTGTGTCCGCGATAGAACACCACTAAAATTTTCAGTTTTTTTTAACACACATAATTTTCATTGCACATTCGTACTAGTCTGCAGTAAACAACAGGATCTATTTTGAAATAGAAATACTTTATGTACTTGAATTATAAATGAGTCCATAAAACAGATCAATAAAAACCATATCTAACCAATATAAGTCAATTCAGGTCAATTTAAACCAAACCAATGTAAACCAATTCAGGTCAATGTAAACCGAAATAGATTTTACAGAGGGCTAGACGAGTTCATATTAAAATGTATAAAATCGGTGCCTCAAAGGAGCACTTATTTTCCTTATTCATTTCTCTCCTTTCATTCTTTCTATTTGAAACGTAATTTTCAAGCTCCATAAATTGTCAATCTTAATGCGACAAAGTCATTCTCATCAGAGGCGTTCTTTGCTTTGCTTTTTTTTTTTTTTATTTTCCCCACCTATTCTTATTTTTTTTATGTATGCTCAAATGGTATTACACTAATGAAGAAGATAGAATGAAAAAAAGTGACAAAAGAAAAGATAACAATAAGAAAGTAAAAAAAATAATAAATCGAGGAGATTAGAGAGAAGTCTCTATAGAAGAATTGCAAGACTTCAGAAAAAAAGTGAAGTGAGACCAATCAAATGATGATGACAACGACCATTAAAAACCGTTTGGCGAAAGATAAGAAACATTTTTAACCCCCCAAAAAATACAAAAATAAAATTTAACAAAAATAAAAAAAAAAAGATGATTTCATTCACGAATGTAGTTCATTACCTAGGCCCTAGAGGATAGAAAAGTTGATATAAATTACTATAAAATTATACCAAAAAATCTCATTTTATATAATATAATCGCTATACCCTCTTTCCGTACTGGAAATTTTTAATAAAATAGATGATAGCACGAGGGTCATACTGAAAGTCGTGAGCAAGAGTTTCTACAAATCAGAATTTACTGATACAGAAGAAACAAGTATATTACCGTAATCTATAAATATTTCTTCACCTTTCAACATAATCTCCAATTCTCTGCATGAATTTTTTCATTGTTAACAAGCTTGAAAATTCCCTTGCGGTAGAACTGCGTTCTAAACGACCGAAGACACTATGTTCTATTCTTCAAGTTTTGCTGCGATTTCAGATACTGTGACACTTCTGTCTTCCTTAATGATGGCGTCAACCTTTTCCTTGTTACATTCAGTGAAGACAGCTCGAGGTGACCATTAGGAGGCAGTTCTTGGATGCTCGTGTTTCCATCTTTGAAATATTTCACCCATCTCATAACGAAGCTAACGTCCTTGCATAAGTTTTCATATGCAAGCTGAAGTCTTTGGTGAATTTCAGCAGTGGGGATTTCCTCTTTAACATTCATTCATTGATAGTCCGTTGACGAAATAAACACCGCTGCGGACCATTTTATATCTTGTGCGCGTGTTCAAGTGATAGACACAACTGAAGCCACACTACGTCAACATGTAAAGTTAGTAGATTAAGATGATATAACTGTTTTCTCTATATTAATAAATTGTAATTTGTAAAAATTATTAATAAAGTAGGTTACGAGTTCGGGAAAATTTATGGCTTATTATTGGTAGAAATACGAATAACAATGCCCTATTTATGATGATGTAACAATGTATGACGTTTCCGTGCAGAGGCTTTCTCTTTAGGAGGTGTTGACTAGGGCCGACCGTGACCTGCGATAGAGGTAGTTTTTCATTGAAACTGAAATTTAAAGTAAGGTTTCTATCTGCCGATAGGGCGGCGCTGCAGGCGCAATTGGGCCGATTGTACATGCAGCGCCACTTTTCAATAGAGTTCCCGCCCTATCGGGAGCTAGAAACTTTAGCTTCATTTTAACAATGGAGCTCGACGACCATGTATATCTATAGGCCATGGCCAAAAATATAACCTTCATTGTTTCCATCTTGGAGTTTAGCAACAGTATGTTTTCAGTTGTTGAAAACAATGAAGGTTAATCTGTCATGTGATTTTTCAGTGCCGGAGCCTGTCTTTCTCGTTAGCCTCATATATTGCTTGATTTCATCTCAAGCACAAATTACACTAGTAAATCTTGCCCGCTGAGGGATCTACATTCCCGTCTTTTTTCTTGTTTTTTACGGAAATATAGCATGGAGAAGTGTTTTAGAACGAAAGAGCAGGTTTTAGGAGTGCCTGGTCAACAAGAAACTGAAGACTTTTGCCAGATAAGATGTGAATGAGAACGAGGATGTCATACGGTCAGAATTATCCGGTAATGATTAAAGGAGCACGATCAAGACCTCCAAATACTTCCTTGTCCCTAAATTCCCCAGACTAAATCTAATTTAGCACCTTTGGGATATAGATCCTCCACCACACATCTGTCGGATGCATTGTTATCTGCATGGTTCCAGATACCGTGAACACAACTGCATCCAGCATCTTATTAACTCTTTCCCATGGTTATCCTGATTACTGGCTGGTGGTCATAATAATGTGCTCGACTGTGTATAATATAAATTTTATGGAAAAGCTTTGAAATGATCACTACCAACAATAGGAAATTTTGTACAGAAAACATTCAGATTTTGTTCACACATTAAACCTTATAAACACTATGTGGCAGCCTCGTGTGATGAGACAAATGTCCACACGATAATCTAAGGGTGTGTCTAAAAAGTCCGACCGGTCATAGCCCGTCGCAAAGCTCCTTTTGGAGCCACCAATGACTGAGTCGAATTTTGACTATGTCCGATTGACGCGGGAATGATGCAGGCATACGTAGCTGGCTTTATTCATTTTAAATTTTCTCCCGATTCGGACGACCCTCGATTCATAAAGTAACGACCAGTCGCGATGAGCGTTTTCATAACGCGACCGGAGTCCAACGCCGGTCGGCACCGGCTGCCTCGGTGAGTAGAATCAAAATGGTGGACGAAAGTAGAAAATTCATGTGTTCGGTGCCCGATACATAATAAATATATTTTGGAGAAAGGAGATGGCGAAATAGATATTGGGCAGCATCAAGAAACAAGGAATGAATACGAAAAAGAAAAGACGACTGAAGAAAATTTATGTATGTACACAATTTTAAATCGTACTAACTTAAATGATGAGGAACTTGCTGCGACGCCATTTTGAAGCAAAATGTCACGACCGCGCTGTCCATGAACGAACAAACGGAAGCAAACGGCCGCCGACCGGTCGGACTTTGTAGACACACCCTAACTCTTGCCAGACACGGCCTAATTATCTTTCGTAACTGTGGGTGTCGCTTGCTCAATTCTCCCTCTCACAACTGTCAGTTCCATAACATCTTTCGGAAAAGGATGGATATACACAACGCTGTTTACATATCTCCATACAACAGTCTGTCATGTTCTAGTGCCAATAGTTTTGTAACAATGAAGTTTTGATGCATAGAATTGGATTATCGTGTGGACATTTGTCGCACCACACGAGGCTCCCAAATAGAGCGTTCCGTAAGTATGTATTCTATACAAAATTTCGTATTGCTGATAGTGATATGTTTCAAAGCGTTTTCTTAAAAGCATTTTGAAAGTTTTATCGGACTTTATGCATACCCTGTATCATGGAAATAATGGAAATAAAGAAATTGACGAAGGCAGTGATAAATATTGAGGGGAAAAATATCTTTAAAACTAGCTTCTGTTACGTCATAAATCACTCCGTAGGCGTCGATTATGTTCTAATTAACACGCCGACTTATAATAGAGAAAATAAAAAATTCAAAAAAAGCTGTCAAACTTTGAGCCAACAAAATCCATCTATTTTATCTCTCTTCTTTAAATTAAAAAATATTTTTTACATAATCTTTTGGGAATCTTGCCAAGTAGGCCTCGGACCTTTTTACCCTTTCTGTCTCGTTTTTGTATATTTTTAAAAAAAAATCTAATCTGCCTGTGTTTTGACACATTTAAGGCTATAAGAGAAATCAATAGCAATCAATATAATTATATAATAATTATTTAGAAAAAAATGTTATCTATTCATTACTAATTCCCATTTGCTTAGGTATATCGCTGAATGCTTCCGTCAACATTTGCTTCGGCTTTAAACAGAAGACGAGAAGCCATTCACGTGGAGAAAAATAAAATCGCGTTTTTTTTTTAATTTTTTTTTCAAGACATTCTTCACACCATCCTAGCCAAAGCCAAATCATTTTGCGAACCTAATTTATTTGCACACCTTCAGATAATTCGACTTTGGAAGCGAGTAATTGTAAACACTTACATAATAACATAACTAAAGAAGAAGCGTTTACAGCCAAGAATCCAAAAAATAATTTCATTGATTCTCTCGAGATGATAGTTTTGACTTCTAAGGAAAACGTAAATAGTTTAGTATTTCGCCACCGCAGAGTGAGCTGAATTTGAAAAATATTCAAAAAGTATACACCGGTATAAAAAAACTGATTACGTTTAATAATACATTTTTGAAGCAATATATAGAAATACAGATGCTCATGAATTACTGAATGCATTTTAAGGATGATTTTTAAATGAACTGAAGAATTTAAACATTCAGTTTGAATCAAATCGTAGAGTGGTTTGAACTGTTTGTTTTTTTTATTCTTTACATAAGCGCTTGAAAATTTGCTCCATTTGCGGCACAAACAAAGATACTCAGTTTCTCGCCACTTCTTTCGGGTATTATTGTTCCAATGACTTCAGTAATTACCAATACATAAAACACACGTTCAGGCATTTAAGAAAACGGAGTACGATAAGAAAAATTACTGTTTTACGATATGAAGTACACGGTGATCACGAAAACACTTCTCGATTTCAAGTAATTATAGTAGCGCAGTTCCCACGCCGTTCACAATCACGGTACATATTAATTTACAGGAATACGCGATCAATTCATAAACCGCGCAGTTTAGGAAATGTTACACATTTGACCCGAAATCAGTCATCATCCCCTTTTGTAGAACTCATAAATTGCTCGTTGGCCAAATCTCGTGTCATCCGATTCGGGAGAAAACGGACCTCGGATTATGCCTCCCTCCCCCCTGCATCGATCGGACTTAGTCAAAATTTCGAGGGTGCTTTTCCCATATGCAGTCGACATTTACTCTCACATGGTACTCGCACGCTGTAAGCATCATCATCATAGCCAACCAAACAAGTTTTACATGAAAAGGCGTAATAATTTGTTCATATGGCTATCATCGGCTTCTGGTATTTCTTCAGAGTTCATGAAATCCATTGTTGACCAACTTTTTCCTCATGTCTCCAACTGTTATGAGAGAAAAAGGTTGCAAGAAGCTCTGTTTCTGGAGTAAATTAAGCGTAGTAACAGAAAGAAAATATGGTGTGCATAACAATTTAAAGTATTGTAGTTTTCTTTGACATAAGGTACATATATATTTTCCTTGCATTATTTTTTATAGTATAAGGATAATTCAAATGAAACATGACTTAGCACTGTCCTGCCCGAATATTTGACGCTGTGGAAGGTAGATGGCAGTAATATATATGCTGAGACCAGGAGAAAAGAATGCCACGTACTCGGTTGACACGAAGTTTTGTGGATTCGTCCATGTCCCAGTGAGCTGTAATTCGATTCCTGTGAAAGAAAGGCATATAATTCAGCGAAAATTACCGGTTAGTCAAAATAATGTAGTAATAATGGATTATTTTTCTCCTGCAGGTAGGGGTAAGCCATGGATAACAGATTAAAACTGGAGCAAAGAAGAGTGGTCGATAACAGATTAAAACTTGATGAAGACTATGATTCGCCAGCCGTAGTCGTCGAAAGTCTGCAAACCGACTTGCAGAAAGAGACCCACCAAGCCGCTTAACGATTTATAGCGTCGATATGAGTTTGTGAAGATCAGTAGCGGACAATTACCGAAGAAATGCGGAACGTCCCAGAACAGGAAGAAGTGCCTTGTACATTTCTATTGTGCAGCAAGCCATATTGCAGAGGCCATCTATATCGACCATACAATGCAGTTTGGAAACGGGGTTTTTCAAAAATCCGTATGGCGAATCTTGACACAGAATCTCGGGATGCCACCGTATAATGCCCAAATCGTCCATGCTTTAACGGCTGCGCAAAAGCGTGTTCACGTGAAATGCTGTCAGATTTTAGCCAAACTGAGGAATATCCAACAAGACATTATGAATCGGATGACATTCAGTGATGAAGCCATTTCTGCATAAATGAACATGCTACCCGACATAATACCTTCTTCTGGGTACGGAAAATGCACATGAACGTGGCACCCAAAAGAGAATATGTGGATCTGCTGGTGTAAT
Organism: Rhysida immarginata; assembly: GCA_023313115.1. Classification (NCBI taxonomy): domain Eukaryota; kingdom Metazoa; phylum Arthropoda; class Chilopoda; order Scolopendromorpha; family Scolopendridae; genus Rhysida; species Rhysida immarginata. The sequence goes on along the minus strand of JAHWFO010018525.1, from coordinate 411,589 downwards.
TAAGCCCTAATTTTTTGATACCCCAATAGTGATGTTAGAGGTCTACTTATAGATGGTGCAGAAATACGCCATTGATGAATTTCCACTATAGGCAGGTTCGACTGGCGGGGTATTTCCAACAAGATGGCACACTGTTCGTGCTTATCTCAACCACACATTTCCAAATCAATGGTTAGGTCGTGGTAGACCATTGCCTTGGCCTCCACACGACGCCCTGTGACGAGTCATGGGGCATGGGTGAAGGATCGCGTGTTTAGCAGAAAAGTTTGTGATATCAATAATCTCAAGACAAAATATAGACTGTGGCATCATCTATTCCCTGGAGAATGTGCATCCGAGCTTTAAATGGTAATTTTGCTCGTTGAGAAAAGATCATGAAACCGGTTCTGATCTTGATTCTGCTGATGCTGATGCACAAAAATCCTGATTTATAGTAAATATTTTAAAAAAATAATATTCTATTTTGTACTTAACTACGTCCTTGCCGTTTCAGAAGTTTTATGAGAAAACAAAGTCGAGAATGCATTCGCATTCAACAGTACTCTACCTGGTGTAAAACTAATCGAATCTGCTAGTGATGGCTTTATGTTAAAAAGCAGTCATCTGCGAAATGCTTATGACAGAGCCTACTGTGAATCGACGGAGTGAAATTTTTCCGAATGATGTTCATCAACCACTGCTTTTTCAAAAAACAACATTTTTTTGGAAACAAAAACAAAACAACCTTATCTTATCTCCGTCGACTGAAGAACTTAGGCAACCATACGCCTAACAATAAACCATTGTAATTAGTTAGTTTTCTGACTGAGCTTCAACGAAATCGCTAGATGAAAGTTACGATGCAAGCCTATGAGCCTATCAGCGTGTTTGGCAAATAAGACGTCACAACACAGGCAGTGTCACAGAAATTTTTGTCGCCTGGTACAAACGACTTCGATTGTAAAAAAAAGTTATAATTTTAATAATAAGAAAAAATATTTATAAAACCAAATACACATTTTGAATATATGGAGTCTACTTAACAATTTACCAACGTAAAATTACAACTTTTTGATACTTAAATTTTTGTGTCAGTTGCCCTTTAAAATTCCTGACGTATCGAAGTTTTGGCAGTTGAATTATCACTTTTTGATAATAAAATTTTACAAGGCAAGCACGATCACGTAAGCATAAGAAATCAGTCACATTAGACAAACACGAAGGCCCTCCTTATATCCAATAAACACTGACGTTAGTTTACTGACATTTGCATAATCTCACGATTTCTGAGTAAGGATATGCACATTCAAGTGACATTTTTATCCCTGGTGGTAAGATTCTGAACTATTTATTTGTTCTTAAGAAATCGAAACCTCCAAGAGTATTTTACCACGATGTAAATAAATATCGTGACCTTGACCAATTTAGTTGAATTGCGCCCAGTATCCCTGTATATCTCTGCAAAACATTTGTTAAATATTTAAAAGTAGAAAAATAGAGACGGAATCCAGGAATTTCAATCCTTTTCCGCCCAAAAGGATTGTAGCTAACTTCGATCTATGGCGCCATCTATTGGAGAAAATTATATTTAGAAAAAGTGTAGCATAATACGGAATGGAAAAAATTTACACGTGCCTGGACTTCGGTACTCCAGTAAAGATAATGAAACGATGCATATGTCTTCGAGGACAGCCCTTTACGAACTCGGAATCGTATCGTTATACAAAATGCGTTATAAAGCTGGGCTATTGAAAAATGATATTTTATATACAGTGGTTCCACACGAGGGGGATAAACTTCGGATGGCGATTCCTGACAGGATAACTTCGTCCTGCACACATTTACCAAGAATTGAACAGTTAACCCATAATAAAGGACTTATTACATTACATTACATTGTATTACAGTACAATGCATGTGGATCTCTGACCGAGTCGCAGTAAATACTCGAAGTGTCCCCCATGGGCTTCAATGTATGCCCAACCTCTCGCATCATGATTTGAGGCACCCTTTCAAGAGGGTGACCAGATTTTGAAGGAAAAAATTCAGGACATAAATGCAGGACACAATTGCAATCAGGATTAACTATTTTAGAAATTTCTTGCAAAAGCGGTATCGCGGTGTATTTTCATGGTTATTGAAATTCAATGTAAACACGTTATTGAAAATGATAACTTTTACTTAAAGTATATAAAAAAATAAATAAATCTATTTTATTTAAACCAGAATGTTTATTTTTAAACATTTTCATGATGATCATTACGGAATGCAGGACGTTTTAAAAAAAAGAAGAACATTCTCATTATTTTCAGTAGGTAAAGCAGTTTGCATGACAAAACATAAAAATGCAGGACGTCTGGTCATCCTACCTTTCAAATATATTCGAGCAGCGTTATATGCCGTATGCACACGTTACTACAGAATCCACACGCGGTAATCGTCTCGGAGTACACGAGTTTTCAGGTGCTTGCACAAGCAGAAATCAAGAATGTTGAGATCCGTGAGATTTTCACAACGGTCGACTATTTTCTATGAGATGAAAAGTTTCCAGACTTAACACTGTTCTCCAAAATAAGGTTTATCCTAATTTAGATGTCTATGATGTCTAAGGTTATATAAATACAAAGATGCCTCATTGGACTCATTTGTGCTATTTGGGCATGGGCCTACAGGCCTCATCCTATATAGGCGAACCGAAGTACCATGACGTTACTAGCGAGGACTGGTGGTACCGAGTTCCCAGTGTTAGCTTCACGGCCGGTGCATCACAACAACTGCCATGTTCTTTTATTTCATCGGCCGGTGCATGGTTTCTTAATTGAAGAGGTGTATGACACTCCCGTTTAAACGTGATCCCGCTCTTATTTTGACCACCACATGGCAAAACATCGAAGGCTGCTCTAAATAATCAGATATACAATAGAATTCAATATACAGGGTGTTTCAAAAGGTATAATCCAAACTTCACACACAGGTAGGAGGCATGAAGGTGAACAGATTCTGTTAATACATGAGGGGTCGGAACTCAGCCATTGTCAAGTTAATGAGGGAGCAAATGACAAGTGATATAGCATGCAAATGATGGCACAACGCAGTTCTTTGGCAAGGATTTCTTTTCTTTGGGGCCACATGAAATCAGTTGTGTACCGAACACGTGTGACAAGCATTGAAGATCTGGCAGCTCGCATCACAGTTGTTTCAGACGACATCAGAGAAATGCCCGGGATCTTTAGCCACATACGGGAGTCCATGTTGCGCCAATACCATGCATGTGAGGAACTACGAAAAATGCGCCAATATTCTCGAACTCTGAACTACGAAAAATGCTATTATACACTCACATGCCAAAAGTCATGGGATAGCAGTGGACTATTTTTCAAGTGGCAGTAGCGTCATGTACAAACAGTAAAATATGCAAATCAGTATCAGTAGTTTTAGTTACACTGGCATGAGTAAGGGGTGAGGTGTTCAGTGTGACAATGGCTACACGACGAGAGCTATCCGAGTTCGAACGTGGCCTGGTATGTGGAGCACAACGTATGGGTCATTCAATATCCGAGGTGGGTCAAGAATTAACATCCCACGGACCACAGTTTCAAGAATCTACCGAGAGTACCAACTTGACGGCATTACCTCCCACCATGGACAACGCAGTGGTGGACCACACCTTCTCAATGAACGGGACCAACGGCGTCTGAGTAGGATGGTCACCGCTAACAGGCAACTGATACTACACCAGATGATATTAGCTTTTAACCAGGGTGATACTAGAGCTGTACCGATGCGAACTGTGCAACGAAATCTGGTGTCCATGGGATATGGAAGCAGAAGACCCACGAGGATGCCCTTGCTAACAACAAGACGTCGTCAGCAATGTCTCTCCTGGGCCCATGAACACATCGACTGGACACTTGACAACTGGAAACGTTTGGCCTGGTCTGATGAGTCTCGATTCCAGCTGAAACGAGCTGATGGTAGGGCTCGAGTGTGGCGCAGACCCCATGAAGGCCAAGGATCCAAGTTGTCAAGCATGCACCGTGCAAGCCGATGGTGGCTCCGTAATGGGCAATTATGGAAAGCTCTCCAGTCGGAATGGTTGGCAATGTCTTCAGATGTCTTCCACCGACTTGTGGAATCAATCCCACGTCGCACTGTGGCACTTCGTCGGGTTAGAGGAGGTCCCATACGTTATTAGGTGCTATCCCATGACTTTTGACTTTAGGTTAAGAAATAAACGAGTAGACCCTTCTCGCATAGTCTTAAGGATCAATCAACACCTTCTAACCCCCGTTTCTAGGTTCAAATACTTAGGTCTAATAATCGCTAAAGATTTCTCATGGACCGCGCACATCACTTACATTAGAGAGAAAATTAGCCTTGCTCTTGAGTTCATGTCTCGAGTGAAATTCTTTTCGTTCCCCACCCTTAAACTATTGTACTTCTCTTTTATTTATACTCATTTATGCTATGGTATAGTTTTTTGGGGAAATACTTCTCAATCTAATCTATCTACTCTGCATAGAACACAAAAATGGCTCATTAGAATTGCCAGTTTCTCCAGCGTTTCATCTCTACTTCATTGGTCGGGTCTGCTATCTATTACTCAAATCTACTGGTACCATCTAATGATTTTATCTTTTAAACTTTGTTGTAAAATATATACATTAAATACTCCTATTAATTTCTTAGTAAATGGACACTTCCACAACTATGCAACACGTAAAGCTAACTACCTACGACTCCCAAATCATTCCACCAATTTCGGAAGATTAAGTCTAACATACTCATACTCATGTATTAAAGCCTGGCAAATCTTAGCATTTGAAACAAGCAACAACATCTCTTTATTTACTTTTAAAAAGGAACTGAAATCATCTAAATTAGCTAGATCTCTGTTTATCGACGAAGCCCACTGATGTTCTGCTCTCTGTCACTCCCCGTTCTTTTGCTTTTCTGCAACGGCAAGTTAACTTTACACTGAGTTGAGTCAAAGGCCAAAGTCAACGCCATGTACTATCCGATTAACGTTCTAACCCCCATATTTACTCCTGACCTCCCCTGTTTGTAGGGTACAGGTAAACAAGGTAAGGCGTGACCAAGATAAGGTGGCGAATCACATCACCGCGTCAACTCGCCTGTTCCTGGAAAGCATGCAAGAAGATACCGGAATCCGCTCCATTCCGTTCAGCGACATACCCGTCAAGTCGCCGGACGCATCGTTTATGGATTTTTGTGGCTTGGCCTACTTAAACGGTCCGTCGGAAAGAGACGACCGCGATCAGTGGAGGGTCAAAGGGTCTTTGAAAAGCCTGTCAACAGGAGTGGTTACGAATTGATCTTGGTGTTCTGCGTTTCAGCCTTCTGCAGTGGAAACTGCGATATATGGATACCAGATCGAATGAATGTATGATGATGGCGAAAAGGGTTTATACTTGTTACCATAGATCCCTAACACCTACTATAGTAGCCGTACTAAAAGGAAAGGGAGGTTAAACATGGTTGCACTGCAAAATTGACTGGAAACTCTTTATCACATTGTGTAATTACAATAATATGGCTTTGACGGTGCTAGTGCTGTTCTTCCTGGTGTTGCAATTTCAATTTTCCCTATTATAATTCCACGAGAACCTTAACCTATCAAAGAACACAGAAGAAACCACAAACAAAAAATAAATAGATGTCATGCAACCGGCTTCCTCTTTTTTTCCAACAGCATATTTTTGCGTTCATAGTGGTCACTAACACCCACCATCACGTGCCATGATCATATCGCCGAAGCCTTTGAAATTCTATGGCTCTCTTTCAATACTGGACGTTTGAATTTCTTTTTAAATTTAACACGGAAGTGGAATAAGGTGACTCAACATGTGCAGAATGAAATACTTTAACACACTTCAAAAAGCTGTTAAAAAGAAAAAAAAAGAAAGGCAAAGGTTCTGAATTCTTACAACAAACTGATGGCGCAAACCATCAGTTCATAGTTCATAATTCTGATTGCGAATCAATTTTTTATACATTATTTATAATAAAATTATAAACTTCTGCTCTGAAGATTTATCAAAATCAATAACAAAGGTTCGAAGAAGCCATCCAGGATAAAAAAATTTTTTTAGCGCAACCCAAACTCGACATCAACACCAATTACAGAATCTATTTGTGTTCCATTTTTCCTCGAATATTCTATATATAAAGTGGTAATGGTTTGCGAGAAAGAGGATTCTTCGACGCCCAAGAACACGGTACTGGCGCCCATTAACGTCTATTAAGGCCCACTCATATGAAGCTGCAAATATCCATTAGTTGTCGCACAGTATAGCATATTAGCGTTTTTACATGTGCAGAATCCACTTTGCTGTCGTTGATGACGGTTCAGCGAAGTGCAAGAAGAGAATACAAGACCGGTATCCGTAACGCTTCATACCCAAAATAATGCGTTTCTGCTCTATGCTCTTCTTTCTTAGCTAGCATTCTCAAATAACTTGCAACTTGAATATACATTCCATTTAGGGGTTCACGCTCAAGGTCCAAAAATTTGTAAAAACTCTGATATCTCTTACCATTCAATGATTATCTGATACGGTTCCCACTGGGGGCTCCGAATATTAAAAATATACGTCAAAGCACAATTTTTTTTCACAATTTCAACATATCTTTTCGAATCATGAGTTTTTAAGTCGACTTCAGAAAAAAAAAATTTGAATTTGGGACTCGAAGCAAATGAAATTGATTCACACTTAAAGGGTTTCTTAAATTGTGCCTCGACGTATTTTTTACGGCAATTGGTTAAGCCTTTTTAGAGATATTAATTTATTTCTAAAAACAAAGAAATGGCTTAGCATTCATACCAGCGAACCAAAGTCAACAAATTCGACATATACGGACTCCTCTCGTTGAGACTAATAATTTTTGAGTTATACATTTTTTTTTCACTTTTTTACCCCTTTTCATGACAAAGTTGAAGGCCTGCGCGAATGTACCTTTACAGCGTTTCAATTTATTTTGCATTTTAATTTGAAAACTGAAAAGCCTTTCATTTCAGTTTCATTTCAGCTTTTCAGTTTAAAATTTGGTACAAAATCTAAATTCTTTCAGATATGGTTTTAGAGTCATTCAATGACTTAATGTTGGAGCAAATATAAGCGATAATTTTTATTTTGAACACAAAGCACGTGACTAGTTGGTATGTCGCGACTGACAAGAGCTTTTTATAACATAGCTGGTTTCGTTTCTTTCTTAATGCTAATAATGTACGAGGTATTTTATTATATTAGTAATCGATTCTTAACCCTTATTTGTATGATTTTGATGTTCATACAATTAAGAGAACCGCTTAAGTGGTCTATAAGGTTCATACAATAGGGGAACATATTGACTACTACTGGGGAACACATAATGACTACTACTGGGGAACACATTATGGTTTTGTTATTCATAACTTAAAAATTGCATTCAACTCTGATGTTGGGAACAAAACACAGAATAAAATTAGAAAAAAACCTGTGGCATATTTTATCTAACCTAATATGTATCTTTAAGTAAAAACAAATAAATGTTACCATTTAATTAAAAAAATTAATTAAAATACGTCACTAGTAGTTTCGACATTTTTTATTATTTTGTTATTTATCTATGGACAGTTGTGTTTATTTTAAAATTTGTATTACAAAAATTAATGATTTCTGGCTACAAGTTGACAGTTTTTATGTTGATAATGTTTGACTTGATTTATTTAACATTTATTGTTTATACTCTGTTTTTAGCTGGTTCTTTACAAAATTATGTACCACCTTTCACTTTGCCGAAATAAATTTCTATTTACTGTGAAGTTAGCATGAAATTGATATCATCAATCAGTCACTTAACAATCAGTCAATTCGCCTTTATTTTCCTCAACATTACTTGTTATTGCAAATGCTAATTCAACTGTTGGGGGTAATTGTCCTAGGAGGAGCAGCCGCTTAGAGCAGTGCTTCTCAAACTTTTTTAAACAAGTACCACTCCGTGAGTTGACTGCTAAACTGAAGTACCACTGTCAACGAATCGTTAATTTACGTCCATGCTTGGCATGAAGAAAAAGCACAAGTACCACTTGGCATGTCTTGAAGTACCATCAGTGGTACGCGTACCGCAGTTTGAGAAGTACTGGTCTAAGGGGACGTTCAAGAAATGCTTTACGCTCTTAGGGGAGGGGGAAGGAGTATGAAAAGTGTGACATAGCCCTGACATGGGGGGAGAGGGGGCTTCCAAAAGTGTGACCAAACCCTTTCAAATTCTGAAATTTCAAATTCAATTTTTTCATGTTACTTTTTTTTATTTCATTTGGGTCTGCCATTCTTGTGAAGATGAGTCACTTAAGGCCTCTGTGCTCTGGCGATTTTTGTCGTAGAGGCTTTTTAACAAAAGAGGGGGACAGGGTTAACAAAAGAATTGTTGAATATAATGGAAAGCATTCCTGAAAATGTCGCGGCTGTCGCTCGACACTGCAGACCTGCGATATACAGGTGTTTAGCCCCAGTCACAGAAGGGGTTAATTTGCTCTTCATTAGCCATTGTATTTCACCCCTATAACCCTCCTATTGTTAAGTCAGTGCGACAAAATTCGCCAATGTGTTCTACACTTCGAGCATAAAAAAATCGCCAATGTGTTCTATTTTTATGCTCGAAGGTTCTACATCACATGTTTTTCACCTTGACATTTCATTGGTCAATTCAGTAAATTCTATCCCTATGATAAATTTTCTTCACCCTTTGTCACCTTTATTTCATCTCTGTCATTCACCCAGCCAAAACCACAAAGACACATGTTTTTTTGTTTTTTTAAGTTATTAAAATTTTCCAAGGAAAAGAGACTTCATTACAAACAAGAAGTTAATCCTCCCGAGGAAGGTATAGGAAAGTAGCGGAAGCCCTGAGATCATCTATTTTTACCCTTTGATCTCACTTTTTACCCCCTCCTCAATTTTTTAAATCGAAAAACTGATTTTCTCGAACGTAGTGTTTAGAAAGTGTAAAAGAGCTCTATCTTCTTTCGTTTCTCATCATAGTCTAGTCAAAAAAACGAAAAAAGGCTTTATTTCTATTTTAAGAAGCATTTCACATTACTTTTGGGCAAAAGGTCTTTTCCCCCTATTTCGACCCCGCTGAATCCGAAAATGTCGGTTGCTCAAGCGAAATCGCAACCGTAAGTGAGATATCCAAGATGGCGGCGAAACGGGTGTTCTTTCTTATTTTAGGATTATGTCGTGCTTTTAATGAGCTTATATTTGTCAAATCGTTTGAGGTTATGATTGGATGTCTTTTCCGTCTTTAGTGTTGGCATATTTTACTACACTGAAACCTGCTTTTTTGGTATGTGTTAAATCTATTGTGCTTTGTAGTTGTTGTACTGGCATCTCTCTTCGTAACACTTTTCTATTTTCTTAGGCTATATTTTGTATGAACATGGACGACAACATAAGTGACTCAGTTAATTGCAGCCTGTGTTTGATTTGTCAGAAGCAGAGTCCAAACTTGTTTCTGTCACAGATTAGAAATAGTGGTAAAACACAATTGTTGACAAGTGCGGAAGAACGGCAATTGGCATTTGACAGCCAGTTCAGTCAGGCAATCATACGCATTTTGAAGTTCCTTAACAAGGATGACGATGTAACGTGGCAGTATCACAAAGGTTGTTATGCCACCCTTACTTCTGCTGACAAAATAAAAAAAACTGAGGAAGAAAAATGAGAAAACCAAAGAGTAGGAGAACAATACTGCAAAATGCAACATAATGACCCGGTCAAGGACAGGAAAAACTAACTGAGACAAATGCTTGCTTTGTCAAAAAGAAAAAGGGAAGGAGCAATTGAAGCTAATAATGACAACAAATATGAATGAGAAAGTTATGGAATTGTCTAATTTTGACTACAAGCTGCATGTCAGGGTCAGCGCACTAGGAGATTTGATAGCTGCAGAAGGAAACTATCACAGTTCCTGCTTGTTGAGTCACCAACAACTGAAAGAGACCTCGAAAGCGACTGAGGCAGACAAACAGAAGGAAAATCTTCCTTTCATACTAATATGTAAAGAACTTCGAGTCGCTTCCTCCCTTGACCAGGTTAGTACCGTAATGAAAAATATTATGTAAAATCAAAAATAACAATGCAAAAACCTGTTAATTTTTTTAAAATTTATTTTTGTGTGCAAGTTTTGACATTGGATGGTGTATGGAAATAGGAAGCAGTATCGATCTTGTTGTTCCATTTTCTTTCCAGTCTAGAAGTTCAACCTTCAAAAGTAAGCTGGAAGAAAAAGTTGGAGATGTGTTCCATTTTTTCCAGCCCCTGAAACGCGCGGAGCCAGTGAACGCCAGATGCTGTTGATTCCCATTGGCAGGGATAAGAGACGTGCTGCATTTGATTTTTATGATGATGACATCAAGCAAATGCTTAGCTTCAAGCCAGCCCAGGACAGTGAATTTCAGACGATAGTGCATGCTCGTTTGAAAATAAGAAGCGATCTTTTATCATGGCCAGGTCAATCGGGGTTTGAATTTACAAAAGAAGCATGCACAAAACTGGTGCCGGATTCACTGCATCTTTTCATGAATGTGCTATTGAAGGGGGCAGAGATTTTGGACACCTTGTGCAGTGACTCAGATGATGCACTTGACAGGGATGACGACAGTGATGACGATGAATATTAGGGGAAAATTCCCCGTTTAACCAGTGATGTTGGAATATCTATAGCACAGGATATTGTGTATGCTGTAGTCAAGGGAAAGAGGTCAACTCCAAAGCATATTGGCTTGCTTTGACTGTTCATCACGCCACAAGGAGAAAAAACTGGTGAATTTATTGTATGCTGCAGGTCACTGTATGGCCTATACCAATGTCTTGCAGGCTGATTGCAGTTTGGCTGTCCTGTGTTTAAAAAGTTTTGATAAGAAAACTGGTGCGATAGTTCCTCTGAACTTCAAACCCTCCTCGGATTTAGACAATGCTCATCCTATTCTTCACGTCACTGCTGACAACATTGACATTATTACTGATACTCTAGATGGAAAAAGACTTTTCATGCAACACAAATGGTTATATTTCAGAGAAATGGTGCCGATACATCTCAGTTGCTCTCTGAAGTAAAACTTTCAAAGCACACTACCCTACGAATTCCCAAAGAATTAAATGAACTGCCAGTTGTTCCTTCCTTTGACAAGCAAGAACCTTACTTTGATGAGCCGGTAGATAAGGGTTTTGCCCCAGTACGCACAGATATCACTGACTGTAGCATACCGCTTCCAAAGAACTGGAGTAAATTTTTATACCTCTCCGAGAACAAAGCTGACTTATGCCAATTTTTTTCGGATAGAATCCTACAGTATAACTTTAATAATCTTGAAGTGGTGCTTTCTGGAGGATTCAAGGAGAGTCACAGGCTCAGTCTACCAATCTAACTCGCACTGTAGATTGCCTGAGAGCATCACACGAGAAAGCTGATACCAGGATGCTTCTTCATGCTGTTCACAGTACAGCTGACAATGTCGTTGTGATGATCTGAGACACCGATGTTGTGCTTCTTCTTGCTCATCACTTTGCAAAATGAAGTGCTCCCACCTTTGAGTTATGAGTGGCACCGCCCGGGACACTAAATGCATTCCTGTTCATGACATTTGCAAGAAGCTTACGGCCGAACAGGTCACCCTCTGCTGGCTTTCCATGCAATCACCGGTTATGATTCCACGTCAAAACTTGCTTCCATTACAAAGGTGCCGCCTGGAAGGTCTTTGGCGAAAACTGCAAGCTTCTAAGAGGGCTGGGACACAATCCACTTCGTGAGGACGTTCTCAAGAACGTAGAGGCGTTCGTCGTTAAGCTCTATAAGGTACGTATATATTCGAATTTGTTTTTAAGTTTATATTAAGATATCAATGATAATCATACAAATCTAATTTTTCATTTAGGTTGCTCCTGGAGTCACATGTGCAGATGATGCCCGTAGTATTTTGTTTGGAGCTGTTAAGAAGCCTGAATTTCTTCCACCTACGACGGATAAACTTCGTCTCCATATAAAGAGTTGCTACTATCAAGTAAGTTGGCCTAGAATACATAACACATAATCCAGTTAAAAACGTATTTTAATCTTCATTTTAAGGGAAGACTCCTGTGCCAAAATAGTCATTTTCGCCAAAAAATTAAAAACATTTTTTTTTATATAAAATAATTCCTTGATATATTGTTATAAGATAATCGTTTTCAAAGTTTGAAATATTGCATTATATATATGCAAAAAGAAATAAATTTGGATATCCCCTACAGTATGAATATTTGATAAAATATAATAATTTGGAAAAGCTATAAAATCTGTTCTAATTGTCGCATCAATATAATTTTTTTTTATTTTTTTATTCATAAATTCTGCTGAAAGATACGCGTACTTTTATTTCCCATCAACAGATGTAAGCACTTGTTTTTTTACTTCAAAAGTAGCTTTTATTCTCTTTAGATTCTAGGTCTTACTTATCCTGCTTCTTCCACTTGGAATGTTTCGTATAATGCTGTAAAAATATTTTTTTTTATTTATTTTTTAATAATAATAATTTTGCCAACAACAGATGGCAGCACTTGATTTTTTACTTCAAAATTAGCTTCTCTGATTGGCCAACATCAGCTCACTGCCTCCATGGATGAAGAAAAGATGGATGGGACCAATGACGTATATTAAAGATAGACTCCGAATCCCATTGTTGTAACTTGAAGCAAATTGGGAAGCTCCATGCCCAGAACTGTCATGGTCGAACGTGAGTGAAGATGATGCAAAACACATGCAAAACACATGCTGAAAGTAGCTGAATAATAATTCTTTCACACGCCGATCACGGAGTGATAAGTTTATCTTTTCGTTTACTTTGTATTTGAAGTATTTTATTATATTTTATAAACAATTTTTCGATCATGGTTTCAATTTCAATTTCGTTTCGATTGTCTTTCAGTTACGTATTTTCATTTTAGTTACGTATTTTTGATTTATTTTTGTGGGAAATGATTCCTGATCCTTTTTCTTGTCTGTTCGTACAGTTGTAGGCAGAACAACTTTGAATAATGGTTTTGAATTCATTATTCTTCGGGTCCAAAATCTTCAAAAACAAAGCAGCCAGACAGCTAATTACTCCACGGCTCACTCCTGCCCAGAACTATCATGGCTCAATTTGCTTCACTTTTTGCCGCTGTTAACAATAGGATTCGGAGTCTATCTTTAATATACGTCATTGGATGGGACACGCCATTGCCTTCCTCAGTGAGTTTGATTTTGGGGCGACATCTGGAGCTTTGCGTAGTACTAAATATAATCGTCTGCTTAGATTAGATTAATAAAATTAAAAATAGACTAAAAACAATAAAATAAAAAATATAAAAAAACTTTCTAAGCACACTTTTATCTTAAAAAGCCACTTAATATATGAATTCCTTTTTTTAAAAATTTCTAGTACTACGCAAATCGAACGATAGTGGTGAAGTTTCGGTTTAGTACAATGCAAAGCAGAAACTGAAACTATTTTTCTTTATTTCCCAGACAGATTTGGTTTAGTACTACGCAATTCCACAGAGAGCGCCACTGAAAAACAACTCACGCTCGACGCATAGGAGTGTCCCATCCATCGTTTCTTCATCCATGCTACCTCTCATCTGCATCGAAGCGAAGTAGAAAGCATTATTTTGATACATTGCCACCCAAAAAGATTGCCACAACTATTGTTTATAAAAAAAGAAAAAAGCCAAAAGAAATCTCTAGATAGCATTAGTTAGGGAAAAAAGAAACAGATGGCTGAAAATTTTTTGGATGAAAATAAATTTAGAACAATCATAAAATGTAAAGCCCTTCAAATAAATTCATTTTTCTCCTACTTCATTTTTTGAACACTGCCATAATTTCAAACACATGAAACTAAATAACTACCTGTTGAATATTAATGAAAATATTTGTACTTGTTAATGAATACACGAATAAGATACAGACAGAGAGAAATGTACCAAAAACCGATTTGTTTTTTTATTAAAAAATTGGATTTAGTCAACAACAGAGTTTTCCCCAAAAAGTGATTAAACCAAAGTTTATGAATTTTTTCGACTTTCTAATGAATTTTTAGTCAAATTTCTCTCTGTTACTATTTTATACATATAAGGAAGTGTACTTCTCTAATTTTGGGTCAGCGTATACCTGGTATCTCAAGTACGTGCTCACGCCTGAAAAATAGGCTTTATTGGTAACGTTTTTTAACATTTTAGCAAATCTACTTGGAATATAAACATAAAACTTGGTTTGTGGGCTATTTATAGCATGTGAAAACTATGTATCAAGTTTTATTAAAATCCCATAAGTAGATTTGGATTTTGCTGTTTTCACAGGAGTCTTCCCTTAAATTGGCAGATATGTGTGTGGGTGGATCGTTGACGGTGGTCAGCTCGTTCATGATGCTAGATCCTATCCCCAAGACGTATCCGGAAATAGTTATTTGTCACTGTAATGGACTTTGTAATACAAAGAACTGCAGCTGTAGGAAAGCAAATGTCCCATGCCTAAAACTGTATACTCCATATAAACGCACTTGTCTTAATTCTGGTGAAACAGTTATAACTTAAAGATCTTGTAGGATGCCTTTTCCCCAAAAAACCGTTAGATTTTTATAATTATAACTATTTGAATTATAGTTGACATCAAACGTTGTTTTCGCGTTTATTTTTGGAATCCTCATCATTGAAAACATATGTCTAGACACAAAGCGCTACTTTCTACGTCTAAACAAGAATAAGGGTCCTTGCACCATCTGGGCTACCATCTTGAAAAATAACTTAGCTACGTATTTTTAATGTGTATTTTTGAATTCCTCATGCTCTAAAACTTAGGATTGCACATTTTGGACGTTTTTCTATCTCACTGGGGTGCTTGACAGCGCCGATTTCGGGTTTCAGCGCAGTTTTTGCCGCCATCTTGGATATCTCACTTCCGGTTGCGATGTCGCTTGGGCAACCGACATTTTCGGATTCAGCGGGGTCGAAATAGGGGGAAAAGACCTTTTGCCCAAAAGTAATATGAAATGCTTCTTAAATTTCGATTTTTTGAAAAATTGACTAGACTATCATTTCCGATCGAATGTTATATGACATGCTATATGTTGCCGTACTTCTAAAGACCCAGTAACTGCCACCCCACAATTCCGACCCCATTGGGACAATTTGGTCCAAACTTCATAGTAAAGTCGATCTTGCTTAGAGGAATGTGCGTACCAAATTTCACTCCTTTATAGTCATAAATACGCGTATACCTTTTGGTCCCCTCCGAAACTCCGATCCCAGTGGGCCAATCAAAACAAAATTAAATAGTGAAGGTGCACATGCCCATAAGCTACATTCCGAATTTCAACCTTCTACCTCAAAAAATGCGGAAATTATGAAGCGACGGACGGACGGACAGACAGACAGATATTGTGTGTGAAAACAATAAATAGCTCCATTCTTCCGCTACTTAATAATTTAGAAAAAAGAGTAAAAACTATAAATTAGAAAGGTAAGCTGCAATTTTCTCGTTTATTTTAATCGGATTAAAAACAAAAAATAGGCAGAGGGGAAAAGCATTTTGAAAAAAATGAGTACATAACCAAAATAAGGGAACTAGAGATGGAAAAAAAAAGAAGAAAAACGAGTTAAGGGAAATTTAAATGGGAGAGTTGGAAATCTTGGTGAAATATGATAAACTACAATACCATCAGAATTTCCCATTTGCAGCAGGTTATACCATACTTACTGTAATTTTTGGTCATAATCATGTCGTCTCATTCAAATCGCCACATTCATTTCATCCGAAGATTATTTTGTCACACAGACAACTTAACATATTCAACTTGTCCAAGAACCATTTTGCCACTTAGGATGCTCTGCTTCAAAGAAATTGTATATAGGATGCTACTAAAAGAGTTGATGGTCAAATTAAATAGTATATTTTCTATAAGTGCAACGATTATCCATATACACTCCCTCACCAAAAGTCATGGCACACCTCCTCCAATCAGGTTCCCTGTCCATAATGAGACAGATCCCGCTGCTTCCATTCTTGGAATGCAGGTGCACAGGACTCCTTGATATCACAGAATCATTGTAAGCAAAACTAGCTGCAGAGATGGCAGCACGCAGAGAGCTATCCGCATTTGAACGGAGCATGATTGTTGGTGCCAGACGGATGGGTGCCTAAGATGTGGCTAACACCCTGCAATTTTCCTGCACAACCGTTGCAAGGGTCTATCGAGAGTACACCCAACGAGGGGTTACAATCCATGTCGGACAACGGACGGGCCGCCCACGCTTCAATGATGCCGGAGGTGCTCGCCGGGTCACCCGGCTTGCAACTGCTGACCGAAGGGTGACAGCGGGCCAAATCACCATGCGATACAACCTGGGACGTCCCACATCTGTGTCCGTGATGACAATTCAGCAAATTTTGGCAGCTGCAGGCTTTGGGAGCAGGAGGCCACGACGGGTGCAACCCGTATACGGGGAGTCAACTTTGATCCCCTCATATCGCAGACCTAGTAACAAAACAGACATGAAGAGAACGCATTTCTCTTATGTTCTATCATAGGAGATTTGTTCTGGCAATGCTCGTTTCTTTTTTGTCTTTTGCTCTTGACAGCTGCACATCGTCTGCAACCCCTAGCCTGGGCCAACCAACATCGACATTGGACCGCTGAGGACTGGCGAAGGGTTGCCTGGTCCGACGAGTGACGGTTTCAGCTGTATTAGGCTGATGGTACTGTCCTTGTCTGGCGCAGGCCACATGAAGCCATGGACCCCGCTTGTCAGGTGTGGACCACTCAGGCAGGTGGAGGCTACATACAGGTCTGGGGTGTTTTCTCGTGGCATGCAATGGGTCCAATGGCGCATCTGACATCCACTCTGCCTGCTACTTCCTACGTCGATCTGCTTGGGGACCATCTGCACCCTTTCACTAACTGTTTTTACACCGCGGGGGACGGCATCTTCCAGCAAGATAATGCACCTCCACACACGGTCCTTGTGACATGGCAGTGGCTGGAGGAACATGCTACCGACTTCACGACAATGATTTGACTTCCACGTTCCCCAGATTGCAATCCCATTGAACATTTGTGGGATGTCATCAAACGATCTGTCAGGTCGTCACCAACACAACTGGTAAATGCAGCATCGTTATGGAGTGCAGTGGAGGCAGCATGGCTTGCAGTGCCTGTGGATGTATTCCGGGGACTGGTAGACTCTCTTCCACGACGGGTCGCCACCGTTATCCGGGCCAGAGGGGGCCCAACACGTTATTAGGCAGGTGTACCATGGGGGGTGGCCATGGCCTGGTTGTCTCGTCGGTCGGCTCGCCGTTCAGTGGCGTTAAGCAACTGTAGGCACGACCAGCTGCTGGCTGGGTGGCAGCCAGTGGCTTGAGGACCACTGCTGGGTGGGACGGCTATTTGGGGCAGAGCTGCTATTTTGTCTAACTCATTTGCTGAGTGACCAGTGCTGGATGTCTAGCAGCTAGTGATAGCCACTGGTTTGTTCGTCCGCCAGCAGCTCTTCCATCATGAATCCCACGTTTTTCGGAGGGCACGTTAAGCCGTCGGTCCCGGCTTCCGGCTACTACTGTCATCTCATAGCAACCGTTATACTTCATCCGCACTACCTGAACTAGCTTGAAGTAAGCTAGTTTAAATGTTATTTGAAAACAGTTTTAGATTAAACTAGTTTGGAGAGCTAAATATGCTTCCGCACTTGAAATAGTTCAAACGAGTTAAAAACATGTGCTCAATGCTTCATGGTGTTGAAACGAGCAAACAAGCATTTATTTCCCGAGCGTGAGCGATTTCGAAATTTCATCACTAGGTGTCCTTCTTTCTCTATAAACAAGCAGAAAACCAGCTATTTCAATTGTATTATATGTGCTTTTGTAACCATGATAAATTCAAAAATAAAAAGGAAATTAAGCCTCCCGAGGAAGGTATAGGAAAGTAGCGGAAGCCCTGATTTCATTTATTTTTTTTTTCTTTCATTTCCACTTTTAAGCCCCCCCCCCCCCCCCATTTTTTAATCAAAAATTGAGTTTCTCGAACCTTGTATTTAGAAAATATAGAAGAACCATATCTTCTTTCCTTTCTCATCATTTTCGCACGAATGATATATGATACTCCATATGTTGCCATAGTTCTAAAGACCAAGGGATTGCCACCCCCATAACTCCGACCCTATTGGGACAATTCGGCCCAAACTTTAAAGTAATGTTGATCTTGCTTAGAGGAACTGGCATACCGAATTTCATTCCTTTATATGGACAAATATGCGTAGGCCTTTTGGTTCCCTCTAATTTCCAACCCCGAAACTCCGACCCCAGTGGGCCAATCAAAACCAAACTAAATAGTAAAGGTGCACATGCCCCTAGTAAGCTACATTCCAAATTTTAACCTTCTACCTCGCTGTTCTACCTTAAGAAATGCTGAAATTATGAAGGGGACGGACGGACGGATATCGTGAAAACAATAAGTAGCTCCATTCTTCCGCTACTTAATAAAAAAATATTATGTAAATTTTTTTTAATAAAATACTACTGTGTCAAAAAATGCTATACAGCTGAATAAAGTTAAAATCTTTCGACGTTTTCATGGTTCCCATCAGATGGCAATTTAAAATTCATTATTTCATATATAAAAAATAAATTAATAAAAAAAATACAGCTATGTAAATATTTTTAAAATAAATTATTTACTATGTAAAAAAATGCTACACGTGAAAGAAGGACTTCTGGCGGCAGATTGGGGAAATCGCTCTCGCACGCATTTTAGCATTGAAACGGAGCAGCATGCTCAGGTGAGGCTTTGTTAATCTCGAAGGCCTCGACGAGCACGAGAGTGAGGCAAGGCCACAAGGCAAGGCGATCCAAAAAAAAAGAGCATCGCATCAGCGCGCGGAATTCTGGGATCCCACAATTCCACGCGCGAAGCTAGTTAAACTGTCTCAAGAAGGTTTGGGAAACTCGCTTAATCTGAGACAGTTGTGTACGCACTTGAAAATCGGAACCAGTTCGGCAATCTAAACTAGTTTGGAAATGCTAGTGCGGATGAGGTATTAGTTACCGGAATGGCGCAAAACTCCCTCTAAGGAGTAAGTGCCGCAGATTATCGTTCTCCGATAATCTACCCTCTGTACAAGAAGAAGGTGTGCCATGACTTTTGGTGAGTGAGTGTATAGTATAACTGGTCCCGCTATCTAAATGGGACCTAAATGTGTCGAGTCAACTTAGTGACAAAACGATCCTGGAACAAAGTGAATGCAACGAGCTGAATATGTGAGAAACGACTAGGAACCATTAAGTAGGGGTGTAACCAAAGCTTATTTCTTTTGTTTGTTGAAAGGGAGGGGGGGTTGACTTAGAGTGTGACGTCTTTATAGGAGAGGGGAGTATGAAAAGTGTGACACAACGTGACATGGGGGACGTGGGGATCTGAAAAGGCTAAAAAAAGCGTGACGTATTTCTTGAACGTCCCCTAGAGGGCAGTTGTCCGGATAACGAGAACTGTCTGATCGACAAGGAGACTCCACGTACTCCGACTCACCGATTTTGAAAAAAAAATAATAATAGAACTCTAGCGTCTTACCGCTGGATCACAAGAACACAATAAAAATCCGTGCTGCAATTCGGGCATAAACTGCAGTCAATTATAACAACGTATAAAATTTTTTCTTGGAAAAATTTGAGAAGTGCATCGAATGGCTTTGCATGGGTGTTTTACTTGATGAAAGCTACTCGTAGAGTATTTTTTGTTTTTGTTTTTTTTTTTTTTGTTGTTTTTGAGTCCGAGTACGTGGAATCTCCTTGAGAGACAAAAGTTAAAGTATAGTCTGCACGATTTCGTTCTGAGCGAATATCTTTTGAGGCCTTGGCTGATATTCGTCATTACTCCGGCTAGTACTGCAAAGTTGAGTGAGCTTGTTCAAGCCACGTATCACGGAGGATAAGATCGCTTTTCTGACGAATATCAGCAATGGCATTAGCTACATAATATTCCATCAGTACTTGCATATGACAAATGGGTACCGTGATGCCTCACGCTCGAGCAGAGGTCCGAGGGGGTAACCATCTCAAAAGCATTTCAATGTGTAGAGAGCGATGGATTTCTACAGAGTGTTATAAGGGTAACTATTCGTGGTGTCACCATTACGACCGCGAAACCCATCAGTCCATACGCAGTGGAAGTGCCGTCACCGAAAAATTTCCGCACGCAGCAAAGCATGGGTAAAGTCATGCACACAGTCATCTTCGATCAACGAGACTCGAACGGGTTCGCTCTCAGGCCATACCATTAATTCCGACTAATACACGATAACTCCGGACAACTTGCGATTGCAGATCAAGAACAAGCGGCCGAGCATCCTTCCCGCGGGGTCGTCCTGCTCTTCGACAAACCACAAGCACCCGTCGCGAAGAAATCAAAGCAATGGGAATCTAGGTATGATTCAAGTGAGAGATCTTACAAGTTAGAACAGGGTTTCCCAAATTTTTTTGTACTTAATATCCCTCAAAATTTCGCAGTCTTTTTTTTTTAACCTTTGAACCCCTTAAAAAAAAGATTAATTGTAAAAATTAGTTGTTAAGGTTTTAAGGTAAGAACTTAGAAATCAAAAAAGATATTGTACGAGCATCCATGCTAAAATCCCGACCTCTCCCTATGCGATTTTCATCTTTTTTTGTCCCAATGAAAAAAAAAGCTGAAAGGAGGGAGTAGTGCTTTGGATCGGATCCGAAGTGAAGATAGCGGTAGAAGTTTGCCTTCGCTCCCAGCCGCTGGCAGCGACAGATTAACCTCCGATCGGGCACGAGACAAAATTTTGCTCGGGTCAAACTTTGTTGTGTAAATAGAAATAAAAATCTTATATAAATTCATCGCCGCCTCTCTTGAATTACGGACCCAAGACAAATGTCTTTTTTGTTTGCCACAATTCATTACCGGTCGTTTTCATTTGACTGCCTCTTCTATTTGTCTTGTTTCCTCTCTGTATGTCACAGAGAGCTTTTTCTCCTAGTTTCAGGAATGAATCCGGGAATATCCAGCATCTCCGTCTAATTATTTGTCAATTTATCAACTAATAATTCTAGATACACTTTATTAACGATGTTTAATGTTAACGGATGACATACGACATCTCTATTTTAGCTGCCATGCCGTGTCACGTTATCTTATCATGTACAGAGGGTAGATTACCGCAGAACGATAATCCGCGGTACTTACTCCTTCGAGGGAGTTTTGCGCCATCCCAGTAACTAGCGGCTGCTACGAGATGACAGTATCAGCCGGGACCGACGGCTTAACGTGCCCTCTGAAGCACAGGGGGTTCATGATGGAAGAGCTGTTGGCGGACGAACAAACCAGTAGCTATCACCAGCTGCTGGACATCCAGCACTGGTCACTCAGCAAATGGGTCAGACTAAAGTCCCCCAATAGCTGTGCCCCAAATAGCTGTCCCACCCAGCAGTAGTCCTTAAGCCACTGGCTGTCACTCAGCCAGCAGCTAGCCATGCCTGAAGTTGCTTAACTCCATCGATCGGCGAGCCAATCGACGAGACATCCAGGCCACGGCCACCCCGCCGTGCCACGTTACTCCGCCCAACAAAATCCACCTACAGAAAAGGATCGTCATAACTGTCAATCGATTCGTTCATCCTAATTTAAAGCTCCGGAATTTTCATAAATTCATGTGCACGGTCTCTTTGCATGGCGTATCGCTTAGATGTAAACAATGCCTGTAAACTATATGAAATTCGTGGTGATACTTCATGAGGCATACATTTATTTAACCGATTATTGTAAGATTCTGGCATTTGTCTGCCACCTTGCTGATGCAAAGGGTCCCATTGAATGGTTCTGAACTTACCGTAAAACTGTCTTCAAAGATTTCATGCTGGTGGTAGGATAGTGGTCAAATTTCGCCGAATAGCAAATGCCAGGATTAACGCGAATTATTTTTATTATTATGAAGAAAACGTTTATAAATCTTCGTATCGGGAGGAAATTCCACCTCTGTATAGAATAGATAGCAAGAATGCTGATGGACGAAAATACCGACCGTGCTCTTTTGATTTTCCCTGAAGGATGGGAATTGGAGTTTTCGTTCCGTCTTCATGGCACAATTTCCAGAGTCAATCTGCAGTCAATAAAGGTCTCTGTCTGCAGTTTTTAGGGGCCCGTATTAAAAGTTCATTGGCGAAGTAGTAGGTGATTTGGTAGATAGGAAATTTGCAAATGGAATAGCAGGAATTCCAGTCTGCTCTTCCTGCATTCGTTTAAAGTAGGAAATTAATCCCCCCGAGAAGAATATAGGAAAATAGTGGAAGCCCCGAGTTCATCAATTCTACCCCTTTATTTGTACTTTTTAATCCCCTAAGTTTTTTTGTTGTTTTTTTTAATCAAAAAATTGATTTTTCTCGAACCGTAGTAAACAGTCGAGTCCCATTAATGTGACCACCTCCTATTTGTATGTCAGCACTAAATAATCAATCGCAGAAGGCACTAAATAAATAAAGCAATAAATGCCATATCATCAGCAGATTCGGCGAGTATGTACAGTGTGTTTTAGGCAACGAGATAGAATGCATAGAGAGGCTGTCCCACTGGATACAGCGCCCTTCGCGGCGACTAGCAGCAAACTCGGTCGTCATGTTTTCTTTAGTATAGTAAAGTCAGTTACGTGTTGGATCAGATAGCTTTACCTGGGTTTCTAGTGACAAAAAGTCGTGGTTTTATTTGAGTTTTGTAAAGGAATCTTTTTTCGTTTTTCTTTTATAATAGAGCGTGAACATGCCTGCAGTTTGTTCAGCGTACCGCTGTAGTAATCGAAGCGATAAAACAATATTTATTTCAGATTACAAGTTAGTTATATTAATGTAGGCATTTCGTATACCCTTCATTTCTTTCGTATGTAGGGTTCCTCAATTAGGCAAAGCCTATCATGGAAATTTAAATTGCTAAAATAAACCGCAGGCAATGGTAAATTGCGCCCGGGGCATGATGATCATTTTTTCACCCCGTCTTCTCATATGTGGTCTACGCGGCGTCTTCCCCCCCCCCCCCCTCGCTAGCCAGTATTTTTACCTGCATGATACAGTGATATATGTAGAATGAATCACTTGTGTAAATCAAAGTCTTTTGAAAATTAACAGGCAAATGTATATAAGACTCGTTATATATAAGGGTCAAAAGGCTGATTCTATTAAAAAAATAAAAAATAAAATAATAAAATTAAGAACTGGGAAACCGCTAATCCACATAACGAAACTTTATTGCGATGGATACGTATTTCAGCAGCCAGGCTGAAACGTTGTTTCTCTGATCTAAAGCTCCCATCGGATGCTGAAGAAGGCAGCGTGGCTGCTGAAGTACGTAACCATCGCTGCTGAAGTTTCGTTATGTGGATTAGTGGTTTCCCAGTTCTCCTTAATTTGATGTCCATCCACAGTATCTGGCCCCTCGGTATTTTATTTACAAAAAAATAAAAACGTTAAAATATGAAGTGTTAATTGTACAATTAAAAAATATTTCGTCACACACAATCCTTTAATTTAGTGTTCCTTGGTTCCTTTCACAATGCACTTGAGTCAAACTTCCGCGGCAGACTTAAATTATCAAACTTTTAGGATTTTGTTATTACCACAAACAAAATAAAATTTATTATAATTTGAAATAAAAAGATTATTATATTTCTTAAAAGGTTTTAATTTGATTTTCTGTCAATAAAAATATTTTGCTGAACACCCGAAGTTTGAAAATCGCTCCTTTAGTCATGGGCTCCTCTACTACGCCCCTAGGAAACCATGCTTTAGTTATGGTCTGCCACGCCGATTATACTAAAGAAAATATGCCGGTTTCAAATATGGCGGCTGTACAGCCACTCTATGTATTCTATCTCGTTGGTTTTAGGCATTCGAAAAACATTTCAATTGTTGCAGTGCAGAAACGGGGCTATTTATCAGACATGCAAATATGAATGATAATTGGCTTTTGGGCGAAAGGTGGCAGAATTTCAAAAAATGCGGAGTTTGTGAACTGTTCGTGTGCTCTTTTGGTAAAAGTGTACTGCGTATGGCAAAATGACACTATAGAAAATATGAGACGTGGAAAATGTCGTGCTCCATAGAGCTACAGATGAAAGAGGGGAACGGCAGCTGTGGCGGTGCGTTCGGTCAAATCGACGTGTTACAGTGGCGCAACTAACTATCGCAAGTGTGTCAGAACGATAGTTAAGCGAACGTTGCTGCTTACGGGGCAAACTATTATGCTAACGACTGTGCATCGACGGAAGAGGCTGGAATTTGCACGGTAGTATCGACACTGGACATCCACTGATTGGCAAAAGGCTGCCTTCTCAGATGAATTACGTTTTATGCTCCATCCGACAAATGGACGTTGGCGCATACGATCATTGGATTTTAGATCATATGCGCACACGACACTTTAGAAATAGTCCTACCCTCGAAATAAGAGCTGCAAGACTTTTTAACCTCCAAAACCAAAGATATGGAATTTACCTATTACCTATCCGTCGGAGACACGATTGCGAGGGGGGGGGGGCTTCTCGTTTATTCAAGTTTATAAGTTAGTGCAAATGAATCATTGAAAATACGCAAGAACTTTTTAAATGATTTGATAGAATCTGCTTAGCTTGGACTACATCGCGGCGGCTCAATACCTGAGATGTAATGAAGATGTAGATAAATTTTCCGTGGATGTAATGAAGTTTATTACAAAAATTATTTTGTTTTCATATAAAATTTTATTATCTTGGCAGTTATTTCAGATACTTAGAATTGTAAATTGTAATAATGTTAAAATGTAATTCCAATATGAGTCGAGATATTAAAGAAAATAATAATTAACAATCTTTTAATTAATTTATCTCATCTTTTATCTCATCCTCATTTTTTTTTCTTATTAAACTTCAATATAATGAGGCTATTTACTGTTTTTTGCTGCTTCTAACTGTACTTGTCTCATTATAACGGAGTTCTCCAATAATTTTTTTATTTATTTATTTATTTTTTGAATTTTTATTAAATTTCCTGGAATTTCTTTCCCTTGGGCTTCATTTCGTTAACTTTCGCTTCGATTTGCGTTGATTTTCCCACCCATTGCACTGATTTCTTTTCGCGCGGCCTTGGCCGTTTCTTGGCCGAGAAAGATAAATAAGCAAATCACCTGACTCCCTCTCCCTGTTGACTCCTTCGAACCGAAATCTCAGCGATGAGTTGGCGGAAATTGCAAGAAGGAAGCACAGGAGGGGTAGGGTTAGATGGAGAGGTGGAGGAGAGTACAACGCGAGTGCACGTGCCCTCAGATCGATACCCAGTTGCAATAGTAAACAAGGATCGCTGGCACGCGTGTATCGATCGCTCCCATTGGTTCACTTGGCAGTCACCAGTTTTCTTTTGTCACCACGAGTTTTCTACGTCGGACAATCGAACGGCGACTAAAAATAAGAAATCAAAATAAAGAAAATAAAAGAAAATGCGTATTTGAATACACGTGGCGACATCTCCCGAGAAGATTGCACACTTCGATTGAAAACAAACTGCGCGTTAACGATTAATCGATTTAAGTCATCCAACGGGTCTTGACCCCCTGAAAAAGACGTTTCAATGGACTTCACTCCGTTCGTTTATATGAAAATCCAATTGTTCGAAGTTATATTAAAATGCATTTAATTTAGCCCGTTTGTGCATGCAACTCGACTTGAGTCTATACAATTTTTGAAAACATTTTTCCAGATAAATTTAATAAAAAAAAAATTGGCCAAAAAAATTAACTAACTTTCTAGCCGGTTTTTTTTAACAAAAAGCAATTTTCTTTTATAAACAATACCCAATAGTGTATAGTATATTACTTTTTTTTTTATAAACTGACCAAGAGTGTGTTCCTCTGAACGTCAGTCGCGGATTCGAATCCCGAAGTGGCGTGGATGTTTGTGTTTGTTTTTTCTGACTCCTATTTTAAGAGTTTCCAATCCGCATTTGGCAGCGTGGAGGCTAATTTCATGTCATCACGCTTTGTACATGGAAAAAATTTGAAAGAGACCTCTCCTGCAGTGGATAGACGTAGGGTTACCAGATGTTCAGATGTTTTGCCCCTTATGGTGAGTGACGATTGTTGATATTCAATATCAGCTGCTTCTTTAACTCAGCAAAACACGATGGCTCTCATTATTTCCTGCAGTCGAAAGAATACTGAAAATCTTTTATGCTCTTAGAGCATTCTTCCGTCACAAGCAAACACTCCAGCTATTCTGAAAAGCTTCTTCCAGAAGCGACTTTTGGTTGGTGCATTCTTTAATGTCTATCTTCCACTGGGTATTTATGAACTCTGTGTACAAACTTATAGGGGTGGTAGAGGAATTTATTTTGAACACATTTTACCAATAAACTGGGGCTCGCAAATGAATCCTTGATACATAAAACAATTGTCAAGCATCACAAGAGGTCTGTTTAAAAAGCAATTAGAATCAGCATGCACAACGTGCTCCATGGTAACCATAATAATGGAGGTCATGATGGTAACTCAGGAGGCGTCTCCCTCTAGTGGTAGCTTAGACAAACATCTGCTCGATCTTCAGGGTAATTTTCAACTTCCTACTGTCCAGGGTGTCCCAAAATGACCTGACATTTTAATTTTTTAATAAAACACATTTTTCATTGGAAAATTTATAATATTTTTGCTTTATTGGAAAGTAAAAACATGGAGATAATGTGCGATACCAAATATCAGACAAATGACTGCCCCAGCCTTGGTAGCATAAATTCACTCTTTTGAGGAAATTTTTTCCATAACATGTTGACATAATTGCTGGGAAATTTCGGTAATGTTGTGTCGAATTTCATCTTTGAGGTCCTTAATAGTCTGTGCGTGAAGAATGTTTCTGTAGTGTGTCATGGACATGGATACCTCAAAATTGGAAAACTTTGAACTGAAAACTAAGACCAACTGACAACAACCTCTTGTCCACAAAAGAATTTTATTAAGCATATACGTATTTCGAAATCATTGAGTTCATTATTCAATGCCGATACAGAGTTTGGTTGAATTACGGAGAATATATATAAGGGCCGGAGTGGCCATCTATCTATCTATATATATAAAGAAGGATGTTTGTGGGTCAGTGCGTCTGTGGGTCTGTGGGTCTGTTTTTTATACAAATCTACAGTTTTATTCCGATCTTGATAAAATTTCGCATACATGACCTTCAAAGCATGAGGAAGGTCACTGTCTACCTCAGATTTCGGAAAAATAATAAATATCGATAAAAAATCGATATTCATGGTTATGGCAAGGCATATTAATGAGAAATATCTCATGACCAACAATGCAAGGCAAAGTTTGTACAACAATAGGTATCAACAATGGTATCAACACGCAATTCACAAACGCTCTGCATGGACCAACAATTAATATCTCATGACTAACAATGAAAGGAAAAGTTTGTGCAAGTGTAATTATCCCGGGCAACGCCGGGTACCTCTTCTAGTTATGCAATAAAAAAGGTACAAATGTAAGTTACAAAATAAAAGAGACCAATGGGAGAATGAATCTTCTTCATGACCTTAGAATCATACGAAATAACAACAAGCTCGAATATGACATTTATCGAAAACCCACCCATACTGATGTGCTCGTTTTTATGGTGGACAGAGCTCTAAACATCCCTCTATCCAAGACCAGATTTGCTAAAGAGATCAAACACATACGGACTACAGCGCAAAACAACGGATACGACACCAAACTCGTACACGATTTGGTACGCAGAAGAAGATTCGTAAAGCTGGTTAAGAGAATCGACCACCCTCAACAACACCAGGACACCTAAATTTAGAGTATCAATTCCATATAACAAGACCCTCACGGCAGGATTACGCCCGATCTTCAAAGAAGCGGATATAGGCCCCACGTACAAAACACTTCCTCTAGCACAATCTGAAATCTACGAAATCGCCTGCAGTGTATGCCAGAAAGTTTACCGAGGGGCAATTGCAGGAAGGTCCGGACTAGATTCAAAGAGCATAATGCCCACGCCAGGTTCGGCCGCAGCGGTGGCCAAGCATATGCTTGACACCGGACAGGACATACTTCTACAAGACTGCCGTTCGTTGAGACAGGTCAGCAACAAGAACGCTTTGGACGCCTATGAGACGTTGGAGATTTCTAAGAAGGACCCCGACCTGTTACTAAACGGAGACGCAGGCCCCATAGGAGATTCGACACTTATCAAATTGCTTAAAGAGTCAAGTTAATTTTCTACATTTCTTAATTTTGTATCTTTGTTTATCTTTTACTTTTTTTTTTTGATTTTATTATTTAGATAGTTACTTCGTCTATCTAGTTATATTAATAATCGGCATTCGGTATCGATTGTAACGATTGTTCGCGACCAGGAGGAAGTATCTCTACTAGGTCCGCGCTTCTGATGTTAAGAGATCGTTTTCCCCCCATTGGTCTCTTTTATTTTGTAACTTACATTTGTACCTTTTTTATTGGATAATGGCCTCGGTTTTCTATACTTTGTTATGGCTCTTCATCGTCTGCACCATGTTCATCAGGAGATCTTGGAGACACTTTCCAATATGAGTCATGTTCAGATCCAAGTGGATGTAATGATTTTTTACGGCCGGAGCCCTTATATATATTCTCTGTATTTCAACCAAACTCTGTATCGGCATTGTTCATTTCGGCAATGAGTTCGAAATACGTATATGCTTAATAAAATTCTTTTGTGGACAAGAGGTTGTTGTCAGTTGGTCATGTCGTTATCCACAGTCCTTTCCAGTTTCTCATGAAAACTAAGAATTGAGGGAAAAGAGTTCTTCGAATGAGACCAAGCATTGCTGAATCTTGGAAGCTGCACCACGACAATGCACCTTGTCACACAAAACTCTGGTGGTACCTACCTATTCCCCTGACCTTGCACCATGTGACTTTTTCCTCTTTCCCAAGTTGGGACGAAGAAACGTTACCTCAAAGGACAGCATGTGACGGACCAACTGAAAGTGCTTACACCTATCGACTTTCAGCAAAGCTACAAGGAGTGGGAGCAACGTCTCCGTGGCTGTGTGGCCTCTCAAGGGAACTATTTTGAAGGTGATAAGGTTTTTTATTAATAAGAATTAAATAAAGAGTTTTACTGGAACAGTCTCATTACTTTTTAAACAGGACTCGAACTGTCTGAGACTCTAATAATATTGCCTCTCTCATTAATGTATTTCCAAAAAACGGAGAAATTAGAAAACTTGATACAGATGGTCACAATGTTTTAAATAACTAAATACTACACGTTTGTAAACCAGCTTCTTGTCATTGAATTTCTGACACGGCCAAAAATACATGCAGTGTCTCTTACATGGTCACTTGCAGCCACAATTTGCGCCACCAGATCCTCTTCCGAATCCACAGGAGTATCGTACACCAAATTCTTCACAAGTCCCCAGAAGAATATATCTAAAGGGTTTAGGTTCGGCGATCAAGATGACTAATGCCTTGATGATGAAGCGCAATGTCTAAATGAAAATGGATTAGATTCTTTAATTAGATTCAATTTTTTCTGGGATTGGACCTTCCTGTACTGACATGACAATGCTCTTTTGTCACAAAGCAAGGAGTGTGCAGCAGTGGTTTCTATACCACTGATTCCGGGTTTGAGAAGAGAGACACTGAAGAAATAGACTGGCCTGAAGAAATTCTCAATATAAAACCACTGAACACCTGTAAGAAGAATTGGAGCAACAGCTATAGTCTAGGCAACATCGCTCAATATCTGTGACCGAACTCATCAATGCTTATATTTACTACCAATATTCACTCAAAAGTTCACTCATCAATATTTTGGAAAGAGTGGAGGAAAATATCCACCAAAATCTGATGGAAAGTCTTCCTTGGAGAGAGTAGAGGCCATAATAAAAGCAAAGGGAGGTTCAATGCCATGAATTTATGGTTGCAGTGCAAAAATACAGGGATCTAGAAATTTTGATTACATAATGTATGCACTTTTATGGAAAAGATCTTAGTTTGAAAAGATGTATGCACTTGTATGAAAAGATCTTAGTTTCGACAATAAGTTGGAATCAGTACTTCTCAACAGTAGAGACCGTCTGTTTCAGAGACTTGTAAAAACGTTGTAAAACTTGCTATATATTATGTATGTTTTTTTAATATACTGAAACAAGTACAATGAAATACCAAAGAAACTAACTGATATAGGAATATACAAATATAAAGAGCTCTTCAATTATTTTGGAAACCCAATTCACGTGTTGAAATCCACCATTAAAAACTTAAAGAATTAACCAAATTTTAGGACTGAAGTCAACAAGAGGATGATTAATGGAACAATTATCAAACCACCTGAGCTTCAATAAAATGGTGATTCTTTTTTTATCCTGATGTTTCAACTATTTCATAATACACTAACTACAAAATAATGAAAGTTAATAATTTCCTACTTCTGTATCCAATAATAAATAATAACTGCATGCACTGGTGATTGATCTTTTTATTTCTTCTCCGAAATACACTGATAGGCCCAAATTAAATAAATACAAACAACTAGTTCTTTAAATTAACTTCTGCAGGCAAACAGCTGATAATTTATTTGTTTATTTTTTTAACATATAAAATTAATAACTACATTGCTTAACAGCCTTAAAGACAGCTAAAAATAGTTATAAAGTATCAGAAATAAGTAGAAAAAAATACAGCCCATTATACTTAATTCCTTGGAGATATCTCAACAGCTTTCTAATTATTACTATTGAACTTTCAGTATACAAGCTTATATTAATATGGAAACGGAATTTTTAACATCAGTATGCAGCATTTACTAATGAGATCATTGCATGTTGGTAAGTAATTACAGCCAAGGGTTATGGGCTTCCAGTATTTAATTTGCGGATTAAAAGAATTAAACATTATAAAAAATTGTTATAATTTAGCAGATTACAGAAAATATCAATAATAAGATTATTTAATAGTGAAAGTCAAAACTAATTCCAAAATGTCAACCCCACTTTTGTAAAAATCAACATCAAAAAGAAAACTTCTCAAGCAGGAAGTTTTGTGCAATTTCTAGCTTCAGTTGAAATTAAACCAAAAATTAAATGATAATTTAATCCTCCAACAAATGTGTTTGTATGCTTCTGGCTATGTTTATTTGGATCAAACGAAAAATGATATCGCAAGCAGATTTTAGACTTTATAAATAAAAGACCCATGCTTACGAATCAACAAGATGCATTTTTTTAACATTACTGTAAACCATTTGTCATCTGTCTTACAGTTTGGCTAAAGTGATAATGTTTGGTGTATCATCCTCAAGATATTGAGAACCTTAAAAACTGTAACATACATTTTCAACAATCTTAAATTAAGTGGTTTCCTTTTAAAAAGTAGCCAAATATTTAGAGTATTATCAATTGTGAAACAAGAAGATGAAAATGTGTACAGCTTATGCATTAAACTTGGCTTATATCTAAACAATATCAAAATGCATTTCAATAAAAAATAAAACCTTACTGTTGCAAAAGTGATCCTTTATTTCAATTCAATTAATTAAAAAAAAACAAAAAAAAAACAGCTACTGACAACCATCTTACTTTAGTATATCTTATATCCAAGTTAATTAACATGAAAAAAAAAATGAACGTTAATTGGCTAAGCATGGAAATCTTAATCTGCATTTCTATTGTCAGAAGGATAGTAAAAAAAATAAATGACTTTAAAAACAAATTACTGGTATTTTCAAACCAATTTATATTGGAGCCACTTGTTAAACATTTTAATATGAAGGACAGTTAACAAGTTCCCAGAATTCCCTGCAGACAGAGAATGAGAACTAAGATAACTGTAATGCTATAGTGGAAGACTTAATATGTCTGCTAACAGTTGCAATAGATCTGTATAGGTTTCAGTGGTGCAGTGTCATTCTTTTCCATTCCAATTGCATGCACATGTGCATGTACAAGGGTCCTACTCTGAAAGCGCTGTCTCATTTCTTACCAAGTGCTATACTACAATTTCAAGAACTGTTATGACTACCCCTTGTAAATTTTCTTTATCTGAAAATACATATAAAATTTTTATTCTGTCTGTAATGAATAAAATTTACCCACAATCCTAGGAGCTGACACTAAGATCTCTTTCACACAATGCCACCAGAGTCAGACCACCACCCTTTTTGGTGGCATATTGCTTGGTGGAATGTTCAGATTTTCCTGCCTCCAACGCATCCACTGAAATTCGCTCCCCTCTGATCACGTTGCCCCAAACAAATCATTGCCCCCTTTCCTCAACTCCCCAACAATGGTGATGGCACAAGAAATCACGAGTTCATGTGAAAAGTTCTACTGTGAGCAGTGTAATAATGTGGTTGCACTGCCAATTTGGTGGCAAAAAATTGCGTATGGAGCACATCCCTTCTTCTGGCTGCACATCCACTGGTGCCACCACCACCAAGTGCGAAAGGTGCAACTGTAAACCATGGAACGACATGATCATGCCATCATGGCCTCACTACCATGGACATGCCATATAAAAGAGGCCTTCTGTTTTTCCTGAAAATTTCGAATAACCAATTAAGCACAATAATAAGTGTTGGTATTCAGCATTATGTTCTGAACAATGCACAAGGCACATGCGTTTTTTTGTGGCACTGCAGTGGACAAATATTCACTGGATACATTTTTAATAATCTCTTCGGTGTTTTTCTTTATTTAAACTTTTAATAAGCATAAAATATTGGAATATGTCTAGAATTGGGAGAACTGTGGTGATGTATGTACAATAGAACTCGATAAATCGAATCTAAAGGGAAGAGCAAAATGTTTTGATTTATAGAGGTTAAGTAAAAAAAATATTAAATTATTGAGATTCAATTTACCAAGGTTAAGTAAAATAAAACTCGAATTATTGAGGTTTTATATGAGATAGGTTACCCATATGGAAATGCAACAATATAAATTATTTTAATGAAAATAGAACTTTCTCCACACACTTTACAAAAAACAAGCTATCCTCTCCGTAATGCAATCTGCATTTCTTAAAAATCGTAGAAAGTAAGGATTGTAATTTAAGGATTACTTGGCCAATTAGAATGAAGTACACTTATAAAGTCAATCAGAACTGCTTATGAATGAGAACCAATCAGAACTACTTATTGTGAAAACCAATCAGAATAGCTTCTGAAAACTCCCAACAGGGAAGAAATAAACAGACTTCAATTTAATTTATAGAGGTTCAGAATTAGATTTGTGGGGGAATTTATTTGCTGTAACTTCAAATTATAGGGGTTAATTTTTCTCCAAAAAATATTCAATTTATGGAATCCCTATTATTTCGAATTATATTGGTTTTAGCCCCAGAGCAGAAGGGAATAGATTGAAACTTCAAATTAGGATGAATTTCAATGTTTTGAGGTTATGCTGTATCATAAAGTAAAGAATATGGAACAAAATCTTGCCAACATGCAATGTAAGTTATAGTAAAACTGTAAAATCCTGAGTAGAATGATCAATTATTAAAAATAAAAAATAAAAAAAGGGGGAGGGAGAGATAGGTAATGGGGGAACTGAGAGTCAGTGAATTTCACGGTAGTTAGGTTTTTAATCACAATAGGATAAGAAGAAATTTTTATTTTCACTTATATTTCCCTTTAACATTCTCATAAACCTAAGCTCTGCAGCTACAAACTCTCAGAAATGACTCCATTTACTATTGTCCCATCCCCATTATCCCCCGTACTCCACTTTATTTTATTAATCGATCATTCCATTCAGGCCTCTAGATCTTACGGTTTGACTGTACTTGTTCCATGGATGCTTATCATGCAAGAGAAACAAAAATTAAAGGAAACCACTTTTCCAAATTGTAATATTTTACTATACACAGATGTACATTTCAACAAGATCGTTATTTTCCTATATGAAAATTTAATTCATTATTTTTTTTTTTTGGAACTGTTCAAAGACTTATCTCATGAAATAGAACAAAATATAATTCCACCAAAAAACAAAGAAAACTGAAAGGAAGAACAGATCATTATGAGAATGAACACCAATGATTTCAAGATTATTTTAAGCTACTATACCGTATATCTTCTAATAGATGCCTAGTCTCCAATTGTTGCCAGGTTTCAAAATTAAGATTGCGAAATAACCGCCGGTCTCTAATAAATGCCTGGGATTCTCCTACATGCGACTGTTCACGTGAGCAGCTTTCGGGGTTCACGTATACACGGGCTTGAGGGGATTCCCAGTGCACTGCTTTGAGTTTCGATATATGCACTCTGCTATTCAGCCCTTTTCTCAAGGCGTCCTGTTCGTAAGGACTGTTTAATGCACACTACCATATTTTGTTTAATAAAAAGACATGCCTCCAAAGCGGTCATATGAGGTGGCATTTAAAATAAACGCCCGGTTAGTGATTCAGTTGAAAAAATAGACGCTGGGGGCTACTATTGGAAGATATACGGTAATTACAGTATGACTCGATTATCCAAATCTATTGGGACCAGGCACCTTTCAGATACGCAATTATTCGGATAACCGAAAACCATAAGTGAAATCTTCTAAAGAAAAAGCAAAACATTGGTATCGGTGACCCAAACTAAAGTTACTCACTTTCAGGGTTAATAACAGTTTTATTAATGAAGAGATTATAATGATAATCATATAGTAACATTTCCATATAGGCTTAATGCAAAAATGTTTCCAATCCTAAAATATGCAAATAAGGGAATTAGATTTTTCACTGGATAACCTACTGCTTATAGCATATAGGCATCTTTCTCTTCTATCAAATTCAAATGGAATAACAATTGCATTATTGATTGCAATATTGGCTGTGAGACTTGAGATATCTCTCTTCTGATGGAGTTTTTCAGATCACAGAGTTGTTGATCTGGTAAGATAAACGTCGTTTTTTAGAAATCCCCATAACCAATGGTCACAAAGGTTAAGATTTGGGGATCGATGAGGCCATGCTATTGGAACATTTAGTCCAATCAGTCTGCCTTCAGTAGAAATAGAAAGCAAGAAATGTTTTATAAGGATGATTACGTGTGGCGACACCCATTATGTTGAAATGTTACATTTCCCAATATGCCTCTTTGCCTGAGATAAGGAATAACATGATTCTGTAAATCTGTAGGTAGCGGACACCGTGATTCTCACTGTTATCAAATACCATAGTTCTGTTCTTCGAAGAAATCGGTCCAATGAGCATGGTTCAAAGTTGAAACCATTTCTGTGCTTAGCTACACCCTCAACGACCAAAATACTATTTAAACTAATTGTCCATATGAAAATGTTAAAATATCTGCTCTCAAAATGAGTACTTTTTTTTGGGCCACCCTGTACAACTTTGGATTTCTACATTTATTGTGCGAAGCAAGAACTTATTTTTTGCTGTACATAGAACATCTACGTTTTTTTTTTTTTCACTGCAAGGTCCCTGACAGTGCTCTTATAAGTGGGCTCATTAGCGCAGTATATACATTAGGAATGTCCGGATATTTGACACTCTGGATAATTAACGTTCGGATGACATTCAACTGCAATATTGGGAAATATTCAATTATAAATTTATCTCACTGTATTTTTTTAAATAGGGTTGATATTAAGTACAGGTATGTATGAATAGCACAACTGCACATGAACTGTTCTGAAATGTAGAGCAAAGGCGACTTAAATTTTATGATATCCTGTTCTTGACAAATATTAAAGGCACCCTTATGTTAAGATTATGGGGTCCTTTTGATAGTTCTCCTTTTTTTTAATTTAAAAAAAAAAAAAGTTTAATAAAACAATGAAAATGATTTTAAATGAATAAATCAGCCATTTTTTTAAGAACTTTACAATAATTTTTTTTTTTCAAATGTTAATAGGCAATAGGCAATTTGGAGATAAATATTCATTGGAAACTTATATTCTCAATTTTATTAATCCTTGTTCTATCAAAAATAAACCTAATCACATAAATAATATCAGAATAAAGCAATTAAAACATTTGCTTGTACTTGATTAGTCTAAATCATTTACTAATTTCCAGTAAATTCATGATCACTGACAAGTTAATTCCCTGTCAGGATTACATATAAGCACTCAACTTGGCAAATGAAGACATCTTTAAAGCATCTTTGTCCAATCTTAAAAGAAATATTTCAGATGAACTAAAAATAAATAAATATGTGAAGAAAAGATGCTAGAAGATATGAAAAGAGAAATACTCTGCTCACTGAAACGGACAATAAGCAAGCTCTGCACTCCATTTCAATGTCTTCAGTTCAAGAAAGAAGAAGCCAAACAACAGTGCTTTTCACAGATGTAAAAAGGAATTTGAAGCCAAGAAACTTTTTCCAGGGGGAAAAAAAATCAAAATAAATAACAAAAATTTCAATGGAGGTGAATAGTCGATGCTAACAACACACGTGGAGGCATTAAAGAATTTAAGAGAAAATAAACGAATACAAGCAAGAGTTAAATACAGTTTCCTGATTACTGCCACTGCGATTTGCTTCTATTACTTTTTAACATATATATGTATGTTATTTAAAAAAAATTACCTCATAAAAGTTGTATTAACAAATTAAAACTACTGTATTTTAACCTTCTAAACTCAACCCAGAATATGTTGTGCTAATAGCACCATCAATTTTTAAGATATAATAAGATTGTGCTAAATAATACCCTTGAACAAAAAGATTTAATGACCCTAAAAAATTTAAACATTAAAAAAATTTAAAATGTCTCTTAGAATACTTAATATCATTTAGGATATTTCAAATTTTTACATAATTTTAACTTTTAATTAATATAAATTTCCCCATATTAAATCCTAATCACTTTGTATTACTATTTTGTTTGTACAGTCGTCCCTCCACAAGTCGGCAACCTTTGTTGCAGGGCCTTGCCGTCTTTGGATTTACCTGATTTGCCGAATTTCAAAATGGCGGACAATAGAAAAAAGCTTTTAAAACTACTATGTGCTAAGCATTTCCAACAATAAAACACTTGGAACAAACAATAACATAATGATAGGTAATAGCATCTACTTCACTGCCGAGTTGAGTTCATAACACCATGTAACAAAATTTACTTTGTTCTTTGTTCCTGGGTTAAAACTGTTATTTCTGTATTTATTTAGCCTAAATAGTAGCGGTTAAAACTTCTCTGAAACTTTGTTTTTGCAGAAATTGATATATGTACCTGTATTAAGCTTTTAGTGGTTCATAAGGAAAGAGTTCATATAAAATAAAACTACTTGTTACTCTGAAAACTTTAATAATTTAAAAAAAAAATATTCGAAAACATAATACCCACAGAATAGATGAAATTTCTGATTACAGCAAAATTTCAAATATCTAGAAATGAAGATATTTTCGCAATTTACATTTATATTTCAGGTAACTCTCATGTTATCAACTCCAAATGTAGCCACTCATCAAGTTTTCATTGCACTGTCCCTGATACGATGCTCAAAGTCAAGGTTCTCTTGGTGGAAGCGTCTGCCTTGCTCTTCTGATTAGGCACTGTCCTGCCCACAAAAGCAAAGTTTGAACAGTTTAGCTATCATTTTCAGTTACATCCTAATGTAATAAAATGATTACAACGCAGGAACAAAATTTGTATTACATGGTGTAATACTAAGAACAGATGAAGGTACCCCCCCCCCTCATCTGTTCTTGATAATACATATTCTTCAGTAAATTACCTAGCTTTTGAAGAAGAAAATTGTAAGAAAAAAATTAAACCAGATTAAATAGAGTAATATTTTTTCAAATTAAGGCAACCTTAATCACAAGTCGGCATTTTAATTTTTTAAGGGAAAATGTAACTGCTTATGCAGGGAGGGGGGGAGCCATGCCTCTATAATTGGTCACTATTTTGAATTTCGTGGAAAACAACCAGTTCAAATAAAGTCAGCTTGTCTTAATTATCATATTAATTTCCACAGCCCCTCAAAAGAGGCTGTATACATTAGGGGAACTTTAAAATTGATTAATTTTTAATATCTTAATCATCATAATTGGAAATCATTGTCTGCCATCTTTGCTTTCAGGAAAAAATTGAGGACTTGTGAAATGTCGACTTGTGGAGGGACGAATGTATTTCAGTTTTTTTTTTTGTTGTTTTTTTTTGTTTTTTTTAAATATTCCTTTAATCACAAATAAAGCATAAATTCCAATTCTTGAGTATTTAGAGAAAACGAATCTCGGAGATATCATAAAATATTATTTTTATTACTAATCTATTTCAAAGTCCATCAGATTTATGACCTTGCTGTGGAAAGTAAAAAGTTTTTATGCTTATTGCAGTGTTTGTTTAGCTGATTAAGTTTCATAGCATTGATTGGTACTTGCCTTTTAAGGAAATCTTTTTTTCTATTTGTTGAACGATGGTTGAAGAACTGCATATCCAATGACAGATAGTGGTAGAGTCAGTATTATTTCACAATGAGATTTATAGAACATCAAATTCTAAGATAAATGAAGGGGAATTTATCCACACATATTATACACATTGAGAGGGAAACATGAATTTGATAAGCAGAACAATATTATAAGATCTCTTTCTGCAACTGACAATAAGAAAACCTAGATGCCTTAGAAAGCATAATAATATACAGTACAAGCCTAAGAAAATGGATAAAAAAACAATTCGGACAATTTACTAAGTTATCAAAAGAGCTTTTCCTTATTACATTTAATGTTTTACTGTTAACATTTTAGATACAACCTAGTTTTATTTTCCATTCTGAACAATTTTTCCAAAGTTGAATACACTGGATATTGAATCTTTCGAGAATCTAGTTGGCTGCTTCAATGTTTTAGTCGTGGTTCCAGTTAAACAAGCATCAACAATGAGTTCCTTTTCGACGTTAGTTAGTCCTTCTTTATAGCCCATTATAAATGTGTTCAGCATTTCATTTTATTTCAAGTTTGTTTAATTATACAGGGTGGGGCATGGGAACTTCCGTATTTGAATAGGCCATGATTAAGTTAGTGAGCATCACAGAGGGGTGGGAAGAGCACAATGGAATGGCCCGGATGGGAGGTTTTGTACCGTCACTTGTTTCAGTTCCCAACATCCTTCGGTCGAGAGAGCAGCACGCTTTCGCTGTGGAGGCGTATTTTTCTAACGGCCATTCCATCATTGCTATGCAACGTGCCATTTGTCGGCACTTTGAAATTTCCCTGCGTGGATGTGTCCCTGATCAAAAATTGATTCTTTTGTGGGTGGATGCCTTCAGGGAAACTGGGAATGTGTCCAAAAAAAAAAGAAAGGACCTCTGAGGACCGTCACAACACCTGAAAACGCCGAACGAGTTTGTTTGTCTATTCTTCAGTCTCCCAAGCATTCTGCGCGTAAACATGCAGTTGCCCTTGGCATGTCTGGACGTTCTCTACTTCAAGATGGGACCACAGCTCACACCGTCAGGATTTCAATGGATTTTTTGAGACAAGTCTTCCATGGGCGGCTGATCTCCATGAGAGGGGAACATAAACTGACCTGCACGTTCGCCTGATTTAACCCCAGATTATTTCCTTTGGGGTTATCCCAAATCCCTGGTTTATAATGACCGACCACAGACCCTACAAGACCTACAGCCAAGTAGAAATTGCCAATATTCCGGTTGCCACATTTGAAAGAGTAGACCAAAACTCCCGAATTCGACTGAATCAGTATATTGTCATTGGAGGCCGACATTTAAAAGATATTCTTTTTAAAAACTGTGTTAAATAAAATCTCCTGTGTTGTGTGACAGGAGAATAATAAAAATAATGGAGTTTTGAAATGTGTATAGTGTTTTATTTCATTTTCAAAAAAGGAAATTGCCATGCTCCACCCTGTACTTACAAAAATACTTTAGCACTCATCCTTTATTAAAAATGTTTGTGGCATCATTTTTACCACTCAAAATAATCAATCCTAATCAATTTTGGCTATAATCCAATTTAAGCAGTAACTTAGAATTTATACTGGTTAGAGGAGTGTTTGAGGAAGCCAAATGGGGCAACCATCCAAGGTCCCTCTTTTGACACTGTGCCTTAGCATACAAAGAAAGACACCAATACTCCATATGGTCGGTCCTACGCCCCATGTACTTCTAATATTGCCTCTGCTTACTGGCTAACGTTTATTTTATATGTGTAATTTTCATCTTTTACAATCTGTAGATCAGATTTCACTGAACTCTGTCAGTCCTAATTTAAACATTTTACTTATTATCCAATTGTAGCAAGTAATTCTTGTATACAGGGTGTATCTGAAACCCTTTCACAAACTTTTAGAGGAGGTAGTATGGATGATTCTAAGCAAAAAGTTCATATGAACATGGGTTCGAATTTGAACAATAACCGAGATATGAACAGAAATAAAAATGCCGCTACAAGGGTCAATAAGTTAATAACTCAGGTTCTATAAAACCTAGGATAATGAAGTTTGGGAGAACAATAGGGTACATACAATTGTGTATAACTTTAAAATTTGATCGAATTCCAACAAGTAGTTTCCGAGTTACGCAATCAACTTCATAACACATGCTCACATGCGAGAACTAACCACCAGGTGTTACAATTTTGGCTACGTAACTCGGAAACTACTCTTTGGAATTTGAATAAATTTTTACGGTATACGCAGTTTTATGTACCCTATCATTCCTCCAAATTTATAAAAATTGAGTTATTAACTTGTTGACCTTTGTGGTGGCATTTTTATTTCTGTTCATACCTTGGTTTGTTCAAATTCGAACTTATGTTCATATGAACTTTTTTGCTTAGAATCATCCATATTATCACCTCTAAAAGTTTGTGACAAGGTTTCAGATACACCCTGTATATGCCAATGATAGTAAGTTTAACAATAATGTGCTACAATTATCAACGGTAAAAGATCGCCAAGCAGATATCCATGTATATAATGCTTCATGCAGTACAAGAGACTATCAAAAAGTTTCCTGGAATTATTGTCTGGGCGGTGACTGGATACAGTATGCACATCGGAGCCTTAATCCCCTTTAAAGTCATTTCCTTGGGCACAGACACACTTTCTCCAAAGAGACTGCCACTCCTGGAAAGCCCATGCGAACTCTTCCTTTGGAATGGACTTTGAAGGCAAACATCCAGGTCTCATCACCTGTCACAACCTGGTCCATGAACTGTGGATCCGCAGATGCCCATTCAAACAGATCACCAGCGATTGACATCTGACATTCCATCTGATCTGCATTCAACTGATGCAGAACAAACTTCGTGCAGACACGTCGCATCCCCAGTTCCTCAACCAAGATCGCCTGAGCAGACCTGAAAGAAATGTTCATTTCTGAAGCAACTTCGTTGATGGTTATCCTCCAATCAGTACTCACCAAATCCAACACTTTTGCGATGTTTTCAGGTTGCCCTCGAGGTTGTTGGTCTTCCTGACTGCGACTCATCTTCGAGACCATCCTGGTCCGCCTTAAACTGGTTGAACCAATCAAGCACAGCTGATTTCTTAAGGACACTCCCCGTACGCCTGTTTCAGTGCTTGCAGTGTCTCCATAGCACTTTTTCCAAGCTTGAACTTGATAATTGCTCTCTGCTCAAACTGTGATATCGCGCCAACGTTTGTTACACCCTCTTACACCTACAACTCCCGAATGACACATCCGAACACGATTCAACCACACATGTGCATGCTTGGGATGTAGAGGGCACTGATTACCGAGCGGCGTTTTCCAGACTTACAATTCCGGGAACTTTTTGATAGTCCCTTGTATATCCACTGCATAGGTTCGCACTAGTAGTATATGACTAGCGAGACTTGGATAATTTGTGCAATAATTTGTAAAAAGCAATAAAGGTATCTAATAGACTGATGGCAGAAAATTTTCAGATATACCTCGAATTCAACAAGTAAAGGCTATAACCTCTCTGTGTGATCATCTATATCCTTAAAGAAAAAGAAAAGGGATACATTTTTCCACAATTTAGCAATTAATACCTACGAGTGTACATTTCAAACGATCAGATCATCTTCAGCACAAACCACAGTTTCTCCATTATTATTTAATGTTATCTACAGCCTTATCTAGAAACCATTAACATAAAATCAACTGCACCTTTCAGCATAATACAACCCCTTGCCATCTTCTCAAAATATGGCTGCCTGGTTTTAAATTTTATCATGCTCATTCACCCATAGAGCATGTAGCTGTTCTCTGATTAAACTAACAAACTTCACTAGCATGATGGACAATTATTTTAAACAAAAACTTCATATGGATTAGAGACTCATGCATATAGCAGTTTGTTTTTTATACAAATCCCTAAAATAAAAGCTAACCTACTGCCATGTAATAATCTCTTGATTTATTAAACTCAAATCACAAAAATATGATTTTATAGAAATTACCACGCTCACTTTCACAGACATTGTTCAAAGTATCCACAGAAATAGATGAAGTGGACAAGATTCTGTAGTAAATTGTACACATAATTAATACTGTTTAAGCTATAATCAGCCCTCGGCCAGCAGCTTTTTTTACTTTTATAATCTTGGCTTTTACCAACTAGACTGGCACCAAGTTTGATAGGGGGACTAATCAAGGCATGGGAAAAGGATTTAGCAAAAAATTTCTGTAGTTACAAATACTGCCAATAGGGTTGTTGTGCAATATAAAAGTGTACAAATGACAAGAGAAATTAATAACAAAGTTAAAATTGACTGAAAATCTGAATTTTATTCAGCACAATCAATAATCCCACCCACCCCTAGCAAGGAATAACTTCATTAGTAATGTAGGCAATGTAAAGGTGCCCACACACGATCATGCCCGACTTGCTGCCAAGCCATTCAGTTCGACTATTCATTCCAAAAATGATCATGTGTGGGGCAATCATTCCAAAACTGATGGCTTGTCATTACCGGAATGACAAGTTCAACATATTTGATTTTGTCTTGTCATTCATGGCATGGTAAAGCGAAAAACTGATCGTGTGTGGCGTTATTCATTTCCGGAATGACATGCGCATGCGCATTGACTGACTCAAAACACGTGTGCAGCAGGAATTGCCAGTTGCGTTTTGATATAACAGGAGCAACTAGGGATAGAAGTTCTCAAAAACTTGTGGAACTCATCCGTAGGTAGTTCAGGAAGTCCTCATTTGCATTTTAGCTTCGAGTTCACCCAGAAGATTTACATCAGAATATTTCTTTCTTTCTTGCAACCAGCGTTTAGGCCAAATGCTCCTTTTCATTTTAGGCCTATCATCGTCCTCGGCAAGCAGCATTGCAATAACAGTTACTGCAGACTTCTTCATAATGTAAATTCACTGCACCATCACATTGGCGAATAAATTCATTCAACAAAATGCAATCAAGTTCCCATGGAATGACAGTTTCGGCATGACTCATGTGTGTGAATTCTTATCAAGCATGGAGTGACAGTTATGGAATGGCAAGCATGGCAGCAAACCGGGCATGATCATGTGTGGGCACCTTTAGACCCATGGCAAATAGAACTGGACATCAGAAAGTCTTTCTGAATTATCCCCAGTCTTTACAGTCTGAATCACTAATGCTATTGTACCAATGATTTG
This sequence comes from Rhysida immarginata, assembly GCA_023313115.1. Lineage (NCBI taxonomy): Eukaryota > Metazoa > Arthropoda > Chilopoda > Scolopendromorpha > Scolopendridae > Rhysida > Rhysida immarginata. Next base: position 367,961 of record JAHWFO010018525.1, on the reverse strand, counting down.
CAAAGAATAGGAGTCCTCAAGCATTTTAGACCTTTGATCCCATTTAGAAATTCAGAAAATTTTTACTGGTTTTTTGGGTTCAGAAAGTAGAATCACATTATACAAGATGCACATTAGAGTAAATATGGCAATTTAGACAGCAAAATCTGAATCTGTTGAGACATACGACTGGTAATGTCACACAAAATGAAGAAATATCTTATAATGAAGAGGTTGTTTAAGGTGAATTGAAGAAATTGAAGGATGGCTGTTTGCACCTTTCACTAGCCTTGTAGTGATACTTGTTACAAGCACTTCCTTCTATGGTCTTCTTTTTTTATCGTCTTTGTTGTAACTGCCTTTTAAGGTAATCAACACCTATCTATGCCATAGAGGCACCACATTCCTCCATAAAGGCAACATCTCCAACTTCATATCATCATTCTTTGTCATGATGAAAACAGAATTTATTAAAATATCAAATTTTCAAACAAGGAAAAGTTTAAAATATTTCAATCAGTATTTTATACGATAAAAAACTTCCAAAGACTTGATTTTGAACTGAAATCTCTTCTCTTTCTGAAATCATCATTGCAGAGCAAAAAGGGACTACACCAAACATCAAGTAGAGGAAAACAGCACTTTTGTGTGGTTTTTGCGTAAACTACTAAAAACTTTTGGGGGAAAAAAAAAACAGAATGAAATATCTAAATTTTGTGATTGAATCAGGAGCTTTTGGATAAGCTATATTTTAAATTCAAGATAATATTTTCAATTATATAATTTAGTTATTTTCCATTAATTGTAATTCCATGAGTAAACTAAAATAACTTAACCATTCACAGTTTTATCTTAGTTACTTGAATTTCAATCATGATGATCATGGCTGAAGCATAGTTTAACTCATATGTGCTGCTCATCATTGTCTTATTACGTTTTTCTTATAAACAAACCTTTTAATTTGATAATAATGTAAAAAAATGTCTTTTTTTTTTTTTTTGTAATAACTTATAAGAAATCATCATATTTTACTGAAATGTCAGAACCCTAACCTTATCTGAATTCTTTGAAATAAAAGCACATGCATTTGATGTTTTGATTAAATAAATATATTAATCAGAGTTAAAAGAAATTATGTACAAAATTTACATATAAACTATTTAGAACACAAAAAATGTAAAATGTCAACAAGAAGTACATTTAACAATTATATACGTAAAAAATGAAATATATATACAGTTTTTATAACAAATAATCATTTACAAAACAATATATAATTTACAAACATTCTTCTGACCTTAACACTCTTGAAGAAGAAAAATCTGGGTGTTGGCTTCAAACCAGACATCAATAACGCAACAAAGGATGGGTCCAAAAGATTTATTTAAAATGTAAGTGATATCACATCCCTGGGATATATCAAAGCCAACTGTTATTAATTTTACTGTCATACAATAAATATCAAACAAATGAATAAAAGAAAAATAAAACATTTCTTACACTGAACTTGTCTATAGAACTGACAGGAAGTAACCTTGCTATATGCTCCTGCTTTAGCTGCAAAACATAATTTTTTTTTAATTTACAAAATGTAAAAAATAAAGTCATTCTGTGAACAAAAACACATTAAAAATACTTCAAGGTGTTTCCCTTTTTATTTCAAATTCCACACAATTATTATTCACCCCTGTCAATGCCTCTACCTCGTCTCCAAAATTATCGGCATACCCATCCAAAAGCACCTTCAATTCTTTCCTTTCCTCCCCCCTCAACTGCCCTTTCAATAACAGATGAATAAAAAAATCATTTGTACCGTATTGGCTCGAATATAATAAGCCTACCTTGTTATCCCAAAAAACGAAGCCGCAAAACAGTCCTCGGGTTAGATTCGAGTCAGACTCAAAATACCTCCCCCCCCTCCCCCAAACCAATGCCATTAAATAACCGCCTTCTCCCCCACCTCTGGCTTATCTGCAATTACAAATTCAATTATATGTCATTTCAAAATGATAATTATCAAATTACGTCAATTTTAGATAGGTAACTGCTGATGGGTTTTTTGTTTTTAATATCGCAAAGCTTGTTAGTCTAACTGTCAGGATAGCAAACTTTTTTTTTCTTCTTTTTTTAAACAGATAAATCGCCATATGCATGAAACATTTGACTAAAGTTAATTTTAAGTTTTTACCTTGGGTTTTCATGCACGTTTCTTAACTCAACTCGGACCTTACATGATATTTTATTGCTGTGAGTATTGTTGGTATAAGATTAGAAATCGTCGAAATCGCAATGATTAAAAGTAAAAGGCTTGCATGATATCCTAAATCATTCCTAAACAGGGTAAAAGCACGGAGAAGGTTAATGTCTCCGTGGATAAAAAGTAGAGTTTTGTTACCAAACTTTCCCAGAGAACTGTTATCCAGCCTAATCGCGTTAATGAATTCATTACTGTATCATCTCTTCTTGTTTTACGAGGGGAGTTCAATAAGTAATGCAACACTTTTTTTTTCTCGGGCAATTTTTTGAAAAAACTGGACATTTCTTGTGGAACATTTTCAAACATTTCCGTTTCGTCTCGTAAAGTTTCATTGACATCCGATATGTGACAGCGCTATAGTGAGCTGTTAAAGTGGCGTCTACAGTGGAGGTGCGTTCAAAACAACGGGCAGTGATTGAGTTTCTTTTGGCGGAAAACCAGGACATCTCAGATATTCATAGGCGCTTGCAGAATGTCTACGGTGATCTGGCAGTGGACAAAAGCACGGTGAGTGGTTGGGCAAAGCGTGTGTCATCATCGCCGCAAGGTCAAGCAAAACTGTCTGATCTCCCGCGAGCTGGCCGGCCGTGCACAGCTCTGACTCTTGCAATGTCGGAACATACGAACAATCTCATTCGAGCGGATCGATGGATTTTCATCTGTTTGGCCCAATGAAAAACGCAATCCGTGGGACGCACTACGTGGATGATGAAGCAGTTATTGATGCAGCATGACGTTGGCTCCGACATCAACCAGTGGAATGGTACCGTGCACGTGTATAGGCCCTCATTTCAAGGTGGCGTAAAGCCGTAGCATTGAATGGAGATTACGTTGAAAAATAGTGTTGTGTAGCTAAAAGATTGGGAATAACATTGTGTATTTGAATGCTGAATAAAACAACGCCCTTTTTCAGAAAAAAATGTGTTGCATTACTTATTGAACTCCCCTCGTAGTTACTTATATTTTAGATAATGAAAGCAATAGTTAAGAGCAAATACCAGTTTATTTATTAAGAAATCCACACTGGAAAAAAATGTCACGAAAGCCCGGTATTGGTGAACATTAGCGGTCTGATTCTCCATCAGAAATTCATGGTCGCCTGTCAGTAAAGTTTGCCGACACCAGCTTTCATGACTTTTTTTTTTTAACCGTGTAAATTTAATATAAGTTCTCAAACTATGGAAAATTATTTACTTATTAAGTAAAGATGATACAGTAATAAATT
>JAHWFO010018525.1:334650-354500 GCA_023313115.1 Rhysida immarginata | reverse complement strand
CCCAGATGTGTAACTTCTGAATAAAGTATATTTTGTTTTATGACGTCAGTCTACGTATTTTTTGAACAGACCTCGTATTCCTTCTCAAATGGGGTTATTCACAATGGCATTGTTGCTCCTAATCCTAAAACTAAAACAGGATTTTATTCCTCTTGGGAATGGTTCACATAACAATAACATGGACTCACAACAACAAACACACGAGCAACACATGTTCTAATTTCTGTTACATAAATGTTAATTAATGTATTTTCCTCAGTTAGTGTGAATTAGATTAGTGCATATTAATCAAGAGTGAATAATTATGCAGAAGATTATTTTGAATTTGTATCTGAAATACGAAGGTTGGGGCATAAGTCATGGCAAAATTTTTTTTCTTCTCAGAGCTAAGGGATGGTTTCACAAAATGTCATATGGCTCAAAGAAGACATGCATTCTTAGTATGTTTCCACAACATCAGATGGCTCTGAGATTTCCCGTTATTGCACAGAGAGCAATGTTAAATCGGTTTTTAGTCAACTGTGTGGAAGACCACATACAGCAGAGTGTGCAGGGCAGCGCTGGGGATGGGAAGAATTGGAGCATCCACCATATACTCTGGATCTTTCTCCATGTGATTTTGACTTCATACAGAAGGTAAAAAAATCATTTACGGAAAGTAGACTGTTTGGGACATGAAAGAGCATTGCAAATGTTGGGCAACAGGAGATGACCAGATTCACTCATGGTGAGGGAAATGGTGAAACAGATGGTATTCGGTACCTCCCACATTGTTGATAGCATGTTGTGAACATTGCAGAGGACTACTTTCGAGTTCCTTTAGAACGGGTGTGTGTGCTATAAAGATTCTGGAACATGAAACCTGTAATGTTATGTCATCTACCTTAATAAATACGAGGAGCAAAATGTTGGTGTGTTGTTAAATGTCTGTACATTTTGTCCATTTCTTATTCTTTCATCTGTGTGTTTTACATTTTTCACCCACGCTTGAATTCTCACACACACACAAAATATTACATGTAGTTGTCATGACTTATGCCCACACCCTCGTATTAAACTAAATGTATTTTACAATTGATGATGAAAATAAACTATATTTAAACTATATTTAAATAAACTATATTTAAAAAATACTCAGACTAATTTAGGAATTACAAATGAACTATTTCATTTATAATTTTAGGGAGAATACTTGCTGCTCGTGACAGTGATGCATATGTATGGCCTGCATGTGATATGTGCATGAGTGGTTCGCTGGCAGAAGCTGATGATGATGAAAAAGGGTATAGTTTTAAATTTTAATAAAAAGTTTCATATAATTTCATTAGCTTTCAGAATAGTTGGGTGATTTATTGGATGGAAAGCAATACACAAAGTTAGCAAGTCATATTCATTTGTCCACCTCTGTCCTGGATACATTCTGTTATTCAAAATGACATGGATTCATAGTTGCCTGATGGTGATCTGAAGGTTATCTTGCTGACATTCTCAGTTTATTGCAGGCAATGCCTCATCACATCCCAAATGTGTACAGCAGAAGAGAAACTAGGCTAGTCAAGAGGCAAATCATGTATGGGCAGACAATATCTTGTTAAAAAGTAAGCCATAGGTGTTGTGAAAGAAACAGCAGTACTACAGGTCGTGGAATGCCTGCAACATGCCATTGTGCAATGAGGATGCGACAGAGGACTTCCCGATGCAATGGAATCCAGATATCAATGGCACCCCAGACCATAGCTTCCTGCTGTCGGGCCATGTGGCCTCTGACATTAAGTGTGGGGATCCTGCACTGTCTGGCCTGTGATTAAACAATTCTGCGAAATTTTGATTATTTTCATATCTGTCGAAAGGTGTTTTGTTATAATTGGTTCATATTTTTGAGCTGTGTTGATTCTTTTTTTCATCAAAGACTCTATATCATTGTAGTTGAAAACAGATCAATCACTAACCAGGCAACACTTTAGTGGTCAATGATTGACAGTATGATGATAATGCCAGTTATTTCTAATGGTATTGGAGATGATGAAATTAGCCATTTTATATAAGTACCATTCAAAACGAATGGTACAAAGAGAAAACATACCAGTGATTGCTTTAATGAATTTATTTACAAAAACAAATATAAAATGAAAGGTTAACTCTCCAAGTTTCGTTTGGCAACACTAAAAATTCTGCCATTTCCAAGATGCTCACTTGAGGCACTATTATTTAAATGGCAGCAGCAAAAGAAAAAGCTTTTTATGTACTAAAATACACAAAAACTTCATCAATAACAGATGTTCAGAGATATTTCCAAAACTGATTTGTGAAAGAAGCACCTCACCATCACAACATCACAAGATTGGTGAAACAGTTTGAGGAGATGGGTTGCTTGTGCAAGGGAAAAAATACAGGACATCTATCTCTTGAGAATGAAATGATGGAAAACATTCGTGTGACTTGTTCACAAAGCCCCAGCAAGTCTCACATGGCTCATTTGATGTTTTGGACCCCACCAGGTTGCCTGACCTAACTCCTTGCGTTTTTTTCTCTGGAGTGTGTGTGAAAGACAAGGGTTTTGTATTCCCATTCCACAGGAATTAACAGCATTTAAAGCAGCGGATAGGTAACTCACTCAATGCAATAGTTCATGCTATGCTGGCAAAAACTGGACTACCGTCCATATTGAACATGTGTGAATGGTTATAGAAACTAGGAGAGTTAAACTCTCATGTTATTTGGATTTTTGTGCAATAAATTTATTTTAGCAGTCATTCTTTTTGTACCATTCAGTTGGAATTACTCTGTGCTTTAACCCTCTAAGTTATCCATTGATGCAACTATAATTTTACTATTTAAATTGGGGGATATACTGATTTGTATACAACCAAGACATTTTCTTACAGTTTTGTTTTATTTCAGGCATCATTTCTTCTGTAAGACCTGTGATCAACCTGTTCTGCATCCTGTGTTGAAAATGAATTTGGAAATTCTAGTAGAAACAATATCGCTTCCTAAAGCACAAGTAAAAATTAAGGTTCGATAAAATTTTATTTAGTAGAATTATGATTGTATACATTTTATTTTTCAGTTTTACTAGGAGGATATTATTTATATTTTTCATGTTTTATTGAAACATGAAAAAATTATGAGCTGACCTGATAGCCAAAAGAGCTAGGGTGCAGGCTTTCCAGCTCTCAAATCTTTCGAGTCATGAATTATGTCTGTCTTTGTCCTGAGCATGTGTAATACCTGTATAAATAGTTATGCAAAAGGGTGGGGTGCAAATAAACTAGAATTTAACACATTCAACAACTTAATAAATATAATATTAATAAAAAAAAGCTTTTAAATTTACTTTGAATAACAACGTTAAGCCAAATGAATAGATCTGAGGGTACAACGTAAATTAGACCAACTGGTTTCAGCATTTAATCCTGCTTTCATCAAGTTACTATGATGCACCTTGACAAAGGGAAATTAAATATCTGAAACATGTTGGTCTAATCTATAGCATTGTTACATTATACGAGGTGCTATCCAAAATATTTGAGAATTTGAACATTCCGCCCAAACCAAAAACAGTATGAGGTTCTGCTGCTAGATGCCTCTTGGTGCACCTTTCTGCTGCTGCTTTGTCAATTTTTATAACCTAGGTGCATTTTTTGTGGGTTATTTCTGTTTGTGTTGCAACATGTTCTTGTGCTTCTGCGAATTTCCAAATTATTCGACCTGGTCAGACTGCCAACTGGAGTTTTACCGCAAGGTTGAAGAGACTAAGAGGAAATTTTGCGCAAATGGCCCGAGTTGTGGAAGAACAAAGACTGGTTGCTCCACCATGACAATGTGCACGCACACATCTCGCCTGTTACGAAGGAATTCCTGGTAAAAAAAAAACAACAAAATGGCTATAGTGCCCCACCCTCCCTATTCTCATTTAGAAGCTACATTTTACAGAAATAATATTCTTCATAATCCTTCATAATCAGAATTGTCTGTATCTGAAGAAAATAATGCCATCATTTCAGTAGGCATTTTTATTACATGTAATTACCATTTCTTTCTCTTCCCGTCTTTTTTGATTCCCTTGATTGAATCATCCACAATTATTTCTGTTCTTACTAAAGCATTTTGAATTGTAGTGTGTTTTACTCTTTACCATGCAAAATGTACCTTTTGAAAGAAAATTCATTTTACCGTCAACACTTTCCAACTAAGCGAATTCAACTGCCTTCTCTTTTTGTTTTGTTTTTATTGTCAGTATCTTCTTTTCTTTTTTCTTTTATTTTTTGTATTTTCCACATTTTGTATAACTTTCTTATCCTATGATATTTTTCTTTTTTTTTTATGACTGTCACCAAATATACTCTGAGATTCAAAACTCCATATGTGATTTCAAAGTTCTTTTTCGCAACTATCTAATCGTTGATGGCAGCTAAAAGACCTGCCTACCATTGGAAAGAGAGGATGGTTAAAATTGTTGAGGTAGCCAGTAGAGATCTCCCCGGTCTCAGAAAAAGTTTTTTTGTCCTCCGCTTCGAATCAGCGGTAACCATTCTGTGCAAATTTTGTAAAGATTCAGATAAAATCCCTTATTGCTAAGAGCATTCAAGTGTTCCAAGAAATGAATTGTGTAGGCAGAAATGCATGGGTCGGCATCATATCTCTTTGAAAACATCAAGCGTGTTCAGCAGAGTTTCTTTCACAGCTAGAGGGAGCCATTTTGAACATCTGCAAATCATTTTGTAACTTGATGATATGACAATTATTTTGTCTGATAACTGGTTGCATAATGGTCAATATTGTTGTAAACATTAAAGACAATAAAAGAAAGGGCCTAGGATTAGGAATATGGCAGCATTTAAAATAGCTGGTGCATTTTGAAGCACATTTCATCATCAAGACAAGCACAGCTACAACAGCGCAGGATCACACTGCCAAATATATAGTGCTCCCTTTAAATTTTTTGAGAGTTGCATGGCCCAAATTGAACTGAGGGAAGGAAAAAAAAAAAAAAGCAACAAAAAACAAAGGCCTTTTTCGATAATTTTTTAGTTTATCTTAAATTTTTATAATATTTATGAGTGCATGGGGAATAGATTTCTCTGTGCAATTTATTGCAATGCTGTTAAAATTAGTGTGCAACCACGCACTTGTGCAGCTTAGAGGGAACTATTAATCAGTGATATTTTTAATTGTGCTTATTTTTGAATTACAAATAAAAACTGATAAAGCTTAACTTATTATCTTTTATTTGAAATGAAAAAAGGAAAAGACAAAAATAAGTTTAGCAGTTTTTAGTATAACTGCCATTCCCCCCCCCCCCCCCAACATCTGGCAACTGATCAGGTGTGAAGACGCTAATAGGTGGATTGTATACTAATAAAAAGTTGCTTCTTTCAACTTAAGCCCACCCTAACATATAAATAAAATAAGAAAATCAACTCTTTAGTGTAAATAAAACATTATAATTTAACTATTTCCCAGGGTAGGATCAACTTCCGATACACCTACTTTGTTATAATTTTCTCATTAATTATGAGAGTGATGAGCGATGTGTGCATATAATAGCACATATTCAAAACTAAATAATTAGTAGTTTTTACAATTAAATCAGCGTCTTCACACCTGATTGGTGGACTAACAAGCGTAAACAACATATTGTGACAAATTGGGGGGGGGGGGTAACCTATGAAAAAATATTAAAAAATCAAATAAATTCTGAGAAAAACCCGATCCTCGATGTTGTTAATGAAATTATAAATTGTTCAATTAATATTGTCAATAATTTTTGTTTTTTTACAGTTTTATAGTTTTTTGTTAGTCCACCAATCAGGATCCTTGTACCTGATTAATGGACAGTTTATTCTTTTTCAATTTGTCACAATCCATTGTTTACATTTGTTTGACCATCAATCAGAGTATTAGGCAGTATGATCCTGCCTTGTTGTAATTGTGTTTGCCTTGATGAGGAAATGTATTTCGAAACGCGTCATCTATATTAAATGCTACCATATTGCTACCGTATATACCTGCGTATAGGCCGTCCTGCGCATAGGCCGGCGCCCTGTTTTTGAGCCCAAAAAGTGGAAAAACGCCTTGACCCACGCATAGGCCGAGGCAAAAAAGGGAAAAAAATGCAACGCATGAGGGGAAAAAAATTTTTATTACAAAAACATTAAATTTATAATAAGAAAATCACTGTGTGGAAAAACCATAAAAAGTAGCATCTTCTTCATCCGACTCTCCGAAAAGTTGATAAAAATTTTCGTATTCTTCTTCATACATGTCGTCCAAATCATCTTCTGTTTCATTTTCATCGGCATCACTTTCATGGCAGGAATCATCATCATCTTCAAAGAGCTTATCATCCTCAGATTTTAACGGTATATAATCTTTACCATGCGTAGCTTACTTACTTACTTACTTTTCAAACCCGCTTATCCGTTAGGGTCGCGGGGGCAGCAGCCCTATGGAGGATCTCCAGCGATCGCGATCTTCCGCCATCAGGCGCATGTCCTCCCTGGTAATATCCAAGCGACTCGAACCCAGATTCTCCATGTAGTCTAGCCACCTGGTTCTAGGCCGACCCCTTGGTCTCTTACCCACCGGCTTGGAAAATAACAACTGCCTAGGAAGACTAGTTTGCGGCATCCGTATCACGTGGCCATACCAGCGCAACTGAGATCTCTCAATGCGGAGAAGTAGCGGCTCAACACCTAAAGATTCCCTTATTGTGCTGCTGTACACTCTATCTAGTAGGTAACACCTGCCACACCTCTCAGGAATCTCATTTCGGCCGCTTGTACCCGCGATCGCACTCTTTCGGTCATTACCCAAGCCTCATGACCATAGGTGAGAATGGGGACAAAGATAGAATGGGAACCATCTAATTCTTTTTCATATGTAAACTTAATGTTAGGAAATTGATTATTTAAAGTGCCAGCAAAGTCTTGTACGTTGGATTTGGAAGTGTCAAAAATAGTAAATATGTTGTCTGGGTCTGGTCATTTGCCCCGTGGAAATTTGCCCCAAACTGCCGCATGCTTTTTGAACATTGATAGCCTACTATCGCTAAGAACTAGTAAACACATGTACGAAAATTTTTATCAACTTTTTGGAGAGTCGGATGAAGAAGATACTACTTTTGATGGTTTTCCAACACAATGATTTTCTTATTATGAATTTATTCTTTTTGTAATAAAAATTTTTTCCCTCTCAATCGTTGCTCTTTTTTTTGCTTTTTTGCCTCGGCTTATGCTCGGGTCATGGTATTTTTCCATTTTTTGGGGCCAAAAACGGGTGGTCGGATTATGAACAGGTCGGCTTATGCACGAGTATATACGGTATGCCTTGGTATATAGCTTTATATATCATTTATTTAAGCAAATTATGGGAAATTGTATTTTTATTACTTAAGATTTTAATTTATTGGCTTTTTAAAAGTTGTCTGACGGTTAAAAAGTCATTTCGTGAACGCAATAAAGAGTTTGTCAAAATGTTTCGAAATAACCGCGCTAGGTGGAGCTAGGGAGAAGGCACGTGAAGTTTTTTCGACAAGGTAGAAAGTGTTTGTGTATTTTGTGCAATCTATAATTCATATTGCAGGTTAAGCACCTTTCAGCTTAATATTTGTGTAGCCTACTTTAATTCCTCCTTATCATTTGGTCTAATTTCCCACGCTGACCAGAAGACTAGTTGGGAGATGCACTTTTGAGCTTCTTCCAGCTTTTTATGGCTGCTATAAGGTGATAGTAACAGCTAGGACCGGTGGCTTAACGTGCCCTCCGAAGGAGGGGGAGGGGTTAAGATCTTGCATCACTAAATGGTCACCATCCAGTGACTTGCTGTGCTATCCAATCCTTAACTTCACAGAGCTGGCTTGCTCTGCGAAAGCCCCCTAGCCCATGGCCTTCCCAACCCCTCCAGTAAAGTAGCTATAATTAAGCAGTTTAGCATTTGCAACCTAAGGGTTGTTTTATTTTCCAATTTTATTTTATTTTATTTTTGTTCATGATTGTATTTGGGCCAATTTCTCATAGATTTAAAGTAAAACATGTGCTTGCTATGTACTCCTTGATTGTTTGCACAAAATTAGGAAAAAGAAATGCACTATGAATAAATTTTTAATGAAATTTCATAAAAAATAAAGCAGTATTTTAAAATCTGATATTGTAATTTGATATTTTATTAACTAAGTTTACCTGAAGATAATTTTATATTGTAACGTTAGCTATAAGTTGGCACTGCATTTGAATGAAAATAATTAATATATTTCATTCAGGTCTCCAGCACTCTTTTCATTGATAAGAAGAATTAAAGAGCTCTATTCTCAAAAGTACAAGGTAAGAACATAAAAAAAATGTTTTGAAAACTTCCTTGATTAACCCTCTCACTGTGTAATTAAATTTCACAATTTCCAATATGGTGTTACCCACTTGTCATAGCTTAATGAGAATTTTTTAAAGGCTATGAGGTAAATTTGCTTTCCATAGATAAATGAAATAAAATTTTGGATGGAGACCCCAGGCCTGCTGAGTCTCAAGTTTTATAGCTGACATGCCTTTCAATCAGGTTTATTTTTAATAAGATAGATGTCAATCTTTTTAGATTAACTATCGCCACTGAATTAGAAACCTTTTATTATTGAAGTTTTGGGATCGATTTATAGCATATACAGGGTGTTTCAAAATTATGTACAATAAATTTAGTGACATATTCTCCAGGTCAAAAGAAGACGAAAATGTTCTATAGCACTTTGTCTGGGAACGATTTATTTACGCGATACAGCCAACTAAATTACAAGAATTGTTCAAAGTGGCTCCAAATTACAGGAATTGTTCAAAGTGCCCGCCACCAGCTCGCACGCACACTTCGGCTCGTTGCATGATCGACCGTCTGATGTCATGGAAGAGTTCGTCGCCAGCATTACGAACGGTTTGGCATGCATTTTCAATTCGTTGTCGCAGATCCATAATGTTACGAACTTCTGAGCTGTAGACGATCGTTTTCACATGACCCCACAGAAAAAAGTCCAAGGGATTAAGGTCGGGTGATCTTGCAGGCCAGGCTACCAGTCCACCTCGACCTATCCACCGATTCGTGTATGCAGCATTAAGGTGTGCTCGCACAACATGGCTGAAATGTGCTGGAGCATGAACCACATGTTAGATCTTATCAAAAGAGGAAGATCTTCCAGTAATTCTGGCAATTCATTCTGCAGAAACAAAAGATACGTTCGCCCAGTCAATCGTGGCGGCAACACATAAGGGCCAATTAAGTTATTTTCGACAATTCCACACCACGGAGAAACGCTCTTGATGCATTCGAGCTCTGGTAACATGCGGGTTAGCATCTGCCCAATGGTGCTGGTTGTGAGAATTTACGATTCCTGTCCGGGTGAAGGTTGCTTCGTCCGTGAAAAGTATCTGGCTGAGACAACTAGGGTCTGCAGCATGACGACGTTGTATCCATTGGCAAAATCGTTGTCGGTGTGGATAGTCCGTTGGGTTCATTGCCTGAACCAGTTGCAGGTGGTATGGATGCAAAAGCTGACGGTGAAGAATGCGCCAACAGATGAGTGCGGAATGTGTACCATGGAAGAAATACGACGGGTGCTTGTCTGTGGTTCATCATGTATGATGTCAATTATCACATCCTCCTCATCCGGAGAATGTGCTACAGGCTGCCTTTGTCGTGTTTGACGGCCAAAGGAACCACGCTCCCTCAAATGTCTGTCGACAGATACAAATGTTCGGTTATTTGGCAAACGCCTATTCGGAAAGCGTTCTTGGTAGAGGCTTCTTGCTTCCACAGCATTTCCGTCCGCAAGACCATACATTAGGTGCATGTCAGTGTATTCTGCACTGGAATACGTGTACATGACTTTTTTTACGTAAATCGTAATGCGTATGTCAAAGCACGCAAACGTTCTGAAATTGATATTCCTAGTGGATGTACAGTAGTGAAACTACAGTAATGGAAACAACCGTACACAACTAATGGAACAACCCTAAAGTAGGTTTAAATGGAACAAACCACTCAACCTAGTGTTGGGTCGAAACGCTGGAACTGCTAAAATATCGTCCGCTAACTACCGTGCTTCCCTACTGTATGATATTGGATTACTCGCAAACAAATCGTTTCCAGACAAAGTGCTATAGAACATTTTCGTCTTCTTTTGACCTGAAGAATATGTCACTAAATTTATTGTACATAATTTTGAAACACCTTGTATGTGATTGAGCATAGACTCTACAAGATTTTTAAATTGGATCTATCAATCTTCAAAAAACTTTCTAACCAAATCGTTCAGACTGCAAGAAGTGAATGACTCCTTTACCGTATTTATTCGTGTATAAAGCCATAAAATTTTGACATAAATAAGCATCTAAATTTGGTGGGTCGCATTACACTCACATGCCAAAAGTCATTCCTAATACAGTCGATTCGCGTTATAACGAAATCGGTTATAACGAAATTACTGAAATAACGAAGTTTTTCATAGTCCCCGTCAGTTTTGTTATGAAAAAACAACTGCTTATAACGAAATCTCTTTTAACGAAAAATCGGGTAAAACAAAGTAATTTTCCAATGACACGTAATTGAATGTATAGTAATTTCACACCTGATATAACGAACTAAAAACGACGTCGTAAATTGGGCAAAATAACGATTTATCGTAAAGGCAATTCACAATACATGCCGTTAGGCTTATTTCACGTAAAGACGAAAAAACAGCAAAAATTGTACGCTGATTTTGAGTGCGAAAATGACGTCTTTGTTTGCTTGAAAACAGCCAATAAGAATCCATACAAAAGCGGAAATGGTGGAAAGATCGAAAGCGGAAGCAAGTAGAATTTACTTCTTCAGTAGGCCTATTCTTCAGATTACGATCATTGATTGATGACTATGAAAAATAGAAGCAAAAAATCCTTCTAGAAAATATCATGTACTGAAAAAAGGAAAAAACTAGTGCTGCGCGATTTGCGGAAAACATCGATGTTTCCAAAACCTTTCGATGTTAAATCGATTTTGGAATATGTTAAAAAAAACTTCGCCGCTTAAAAGAACTTACAAATTCGCCGCTATGAGCGCTGAAACTAGAAAAACGGTGCTGCCATCTGAGAGGCGTACGAGGCGTATAACAACTAACAACATCGATGCCAACATCGATAGTATAAAATCATCGATGTGTCGATGTTTAACATCGACATCGCGCAGCACTAGAAAAAACATTCTTATGAAAATATCAAATGCTGATAAAGAAGCACATGTTGGAAAAAAATTTATTCGGAACTCCATGGCTTTAACCTGGGAGGGGAGAAGGAGAAGAGAGAACGCAAGCAATTGAACAAGTTCGCGAATTTGTTGATTTATATCAAACAGTTTAAAAATCTTTCAATGATCTTTAAACTGTTTGTTTATATATCGACTGAGCATCTCAATCCATTAGAAAAGAGAGATTTTCGACTATAAAAACGCATTCGAATGAAAATCTGGTTTTTGGTAGTGTTTGATCAAAAAAATTTCACCAAACGATCGAAGTCGAATGGAAATCACATTTTTTGTTTGATTATGTTCGATTAAGGATATTTCATCGCCGTTTAGTCGCAATATTTCAAATTTCAACTAAAACCTATGAATTCTAAAGTGGAAAATGCATTTTTACATTAAAAAACTGGGTTTCACATATAACGAAATATCGGTTATAACAAACTTTTTATGGTTTCCGGTGAACTTCGTTATAACGAGAGTCGACTGTAACGTGTGGGACCTCCTCTAACCCGGTGAAGTGCCACAGTGCGACGTGGCATTGATTTCACAAGTCGGTCGAAGACATGTGAAGACATTGCCAACCATTTTGACTGGAGAGCTTCCCACAATTGCCCATTACTTGCCACCATCGGCTTGCACAATTGCCACAATTGCCCATTACTTGCCACAATTGCCACCATCGGCTTGACAACTTGGGTCCATGGCCTTCTTTGGGTCTGCGCCACACACAAGCCCTACCATCAGCTTGTATCAGCTTGTATCAGCTGGAATCGAGACTCATCAGACCAGGTCACACGTTTCCAGTTGTAAAGTGTCCAGTCAATCTGTTCATGGACCCAGAAGAGACATTGCTGACGATGTCTTGTTGTTAGCAAGGGCACCCTTGTGGGTCTTCTTCTTCCATATCCTGTGGACACCAGATTTCGTTGCACAGTTCGCATCGATACAGCTCTAATATCACCCTGGTTAAAATCTGATGTCATCTGGCGTAGTTTCAGTTGTCTGTTAGCAGTGATCATCCTATTCGGATGCCGTTGGACCCGTTCATGGAGAAGGTCGACCACTGCGTTGTCCATGGTGGGAGGTAATTCCGTCAAGTTGGTATTCTCGGTAGATTCTTGAAATTGTGGACTGTGGGATGTTGAATTCTTGAGCCACTTCCGATATTGAATGGCTCATACGTTGTGCTCCACAAAACAGGCCACGTTTGAAAGCTCTCGTCGTGTAGCCTTTGTCACACTGAACACCTCACCCCTTACTCATGACAGTGTAACTAAACCTACTGACACTGATTTGCATATTTATACTGTTTGCACATGATGCTACTGTCACTTGAAAAATAGTCCACTGCTATCCCATGACTTTTGGCATAGGATAATAGGTTAATAGGTTAATAGGGTATACAAGAGGTTAATGCTTCACACTGCAAGTATAATAGGGAGGTGGGGCAACTTCAAACGAACTTCAATCTGATGAACTTCAAACAAAACTATGCCCTGTCTCAGCTTCAGGCGAGAGTGACGTCACGGAATGACGTCGTTTACCGGTCAGCATAGTGCACAACATCGTATCCTTCCACCGTCAGACTTGCATTGCGTTAGACCGTCCTATAATTGCGTGGCTTCTCAAAAATTGACTAGTCGAATGGTATCTGTCCAATATCATTTTTTTAAATTAATGTTTAAAATATTTTAATCCTCTTCGTGGAAACTTGATCATCTTTCATTTCTGACACTTCTCTTTCACATTCTTCACATAGGAACAAGACACAGCAATTTTACAATCAAACAATCTCGACTACAGACCGACTTCATTTTATTTAGTTTCTAATTGATAGTCGCTTATATTTGTATATGGGGGAATATAAATAACACCAATTATAAATTTAAAGTTATTAAATTTCACTAACAGAAGGAACATAATCGATAAATTGATATTTATTAATGTCCAAATATAATCTTATATGTGTAAAATTAGAATTTAAAGCAATTAACACTCCCCCACCATCAGTTTTATCTTCAGAAATATGCCTGTCCTGTCTTTCAGCTACATATCTTTATCAAATAATTCACTATTACTTACTTAATTATTCAGTCAAGGTTGATATTGATATTATTCTTTATTCACCACTCAGTGGTACGTACAAAAAATAAATAAAACTTATCTACTATTAAAAACATATTCCCTTACACCAATATTTAATGATTACACTGGTTAACACATCTTATGTCATTACAATCAATACATAATTCTTAATTTATCTGGCAATAAATTCCACTTATGTAAGGCACTAAAAGGAAAATTACTTCACCTAACAACTTTTTTTGGGCAAATAAACCTACACCTTACACTCCTTCTCATTGAGATATTATTCCTAAACCAATTCAGTTACAAATGATATTATTCTTAAACCAATTTGGTTCAGTTAGACAAATGAAATTGTAATTATTGGCTAATATAGATACAAAATAATCACGAGATTTTGATTTTAAACCTCTAACATTCAGGTAAAATAATGATATACTGTTGAATCTAATGATTAGAACTTAACTAAATCTCAAAATTATTTATAATAAGATTATTTATAATCTTATTTTTCTCATAAGGACTTTGCCTTCAATACCCCAAAGAAATCTATAATTTTTCGTTTTTATAATTTCTTTAGCTTTTCTGAATAAGCTATTTCTAAACGTTGATAGGTGCATTAATAAAAATTGGCTCATTACAAATGCCAAAAAATGTCTGTCGTCAATTCTTGATTCCTTGATTCCATCAAAAATATTGAATGGTTGAGGTAGTGCATGTAATTCTGAATAATCTTTACAAGGAAATGACTACACGTGTGTAAAAAAAAAAAAAAAAAAAAAAAAAAAAATAAAAAAAGTGCAGGGTTGTGCAACTTTTTTAAACTTTACCTCATAGAAGTACCACAGGAGAGCAAGACAAACACTAATCCACTAGGAAATTAATGAGAAATTCTTAAAGAAAGCAGTGTGTAAGCATATCACTGAAAAAAAAAAACAACAAACAAACAAATCTCTCAAATTAAATACCTTGTTCATTGAAGTCACTGATATTTTTTCATTTTGTAGATATGAACTGTTCTTCATTATTTCACTCAGTAGTGCTAATATTTTAACAAAAGCTTTTGATATTAGGAAGTGACTGACATTAAAAAAAAATGTTAATAACCATTAATGAGATTCTTGATTATTTCTAAAAATAACCCCTTTTAATATTATAGGAATTGTCCGATAAAATTCAGATGACTTGTTATATATTGGGTGCTGACGAAGACATTGCTCAAGTTCACAAAGTCTCAGACTATCAAAGGATAGCGGATTCTTCCACATTAATTTGCAACATTAGAACTGCTTTACAAGTAAGTACAGTTTTTAATGAAGTGATGTGTTTGAGGTGATGAAGTGTACAGGTGTGTTTGAGGTGATGATTAGATTGGATATTAAGAATTCAAATAATAGACATTTAAGCTGTATATAAGAGGGTGAGTCCAAAGTTATCCTCATTCTGGTTATATTTTAAATCCCTTATGCTGCATTGTTTTCTTGTACTGTTCCTCTTGTCTCTACTGTGCAAATTGGAATCATGAATGAAACTTTGTGCACTGTAGGGAGCAAGTGCTTTGCTGTAAAAAAAATTGTGTATGAATTGATTGAGAAGTTTCAGGAAGGAGGCACAAATGTCGTCCACAATAAGTCCACATCCATAAGTGATTGTAAATTGTAAATGTTTTCATTTGTTGCAGCCACATCCACCCGTGAAGTTCGGAATCTCCCATTTTGTATTTTTTAAAAATCATAAGATTTTTAATAGCTAATACGAAAAGCAAATGCCGTTATTTCACTATATTCTCGTGAGTTTAGTTCATGGAAAATACAAGGGTGCTTATAATTTTTTTTAGGTTCCTTAGGTCCCTTGTGGATAATAAGAGTGAACAATGAATACAATCAGAAAACTAATCAAATTAAGTTAATAGGTTAGTATGGGAATTCGAGAGATACATCTTCAGCCTGTATTTGAAAGTAGTCAAGGAAGACTAACATCGGATTTCATTAGAGAGGTCATTCCAAAGTCTAATGCCAGTATTAGTTAAGCTTTTAAATTGATAGGTGTATTTGATCAAAGGATTAGATAGTGTGGCTTCATTGTGGAGATTGTATAAACCAGGTGGTTTGGGATTGAAAAAATTTTGGAGGAGCGAAACAATAAGTTTATTTTTTAAAGCTTTAAAAATAAAGAGACCGAGATGGAAAGAATGTAAGTAGTAAATAGAGGTAATGACTGCTGTGGGAAAAAGATACAAATCTGAATCGGATTTGAATAAATACGAAGAAACTATTTCTGGATACGATATAAGCGCTTTAAATTAGTTTTAGTAGTAGTACAAAATTGGAGAACAGATGGCAATGGGTGGTCACCGTAGATGAAGGTTGGGTATACCACGATGATACCAAAGATGCCCAAAGAATGACTACTTTCATCAACCAAAGGACTACTTTTCCAAAGTGTTTATGGTTGCAGCTATATTGTGCTCCTGGCAAGTAACATTAAAGCCAACTCTTCCTACTTCCAAAAATAGGTAATAGACCATCAGTAAATTTCCTTTCTGTCAATACAGATGCTCTTTGAGTACATAAGGAAAAGACGTTGAGCCTCATCTCACATTCTTTACTGGGCTGCTGTGCAGAAAAAAGAAACTGGAACTAGAATCAAGGAGATCCCATTTTCAACCATCCCGGTAAAGCCCTCAGATACCTCACTCTTAGGTTTCTCTAGCTGTGGACTCCTTAAAAGAGAGCTTGAAACCTATTGAACTGAGAAGCCTATGGAAAGTGTGTGGAGAGGCATGGAGAAACATCCATCTTGCAGTGGTTTGTAGAAGTTTGTTACAATGGAAACTGTGATGTCAGGCCATTGTCCATATCAGACCATTGTCCATATCATTGAATACAATAGATGGTGGAGGGTTGATATCTCAGAGAAGCTCAGGTCAAAATCATTCAATTTTAACTACCTCAACTCTCCATATTTAATGTGTTTACTGAAAAGTTTTCGTTAGTTCTTCTTAATAGTTTTCAGTTGCTTATCTGAATAAAAGAAATTATGAGCTTGTCTGTGAAATAAAGTGATGCCTTATAGGACAACATACATGTATTGGATAGAATTGCCAACACCAAAAGAATGAAGGCGAGAATGATACCCTGAAGAAGGGGAAAATTTTATCCAACATGTTGTACTAAACGGCATAACTCTAATTCAGTAGTAAATACAATACAGTGACCCTGCCCCCGCGACCCTAACGGATAAGCGAGTTTGAAAAGTATATTATAGCAAACAATACAGCGACAAACCACATCCAAATTATGGTAAACTGCCTCCAAGATATTGAATGCCATTTAGTTCAAAATTCTGAATGTTTTTGTTTTCCTCTCCCAGGACAGTGACAATTATTGCCGAAATGATATTTTGGTCAAAGTTGTCTACCGCTACAAGGACGAATTATGGGTACTTGATGATTCGTTGTTTGAGATTAAAAATTTGATGCCTGATTCATCACAACATTGTCAGAGCATTTTTACAATTTACTGCACGTCTTCACTGTTACCTTGTGGATTTTTTGGACCTGGTTGCATCTTGCTTGTTAGAAACATATTGATTACTTATAGTAAGTCATTTTATTATTTTAAAAAATATTATAAACAGGCTAACTTTAAGAGTTATCAGTATCATTGATTTCTGTAACTGTTTCTTATTTTTAGCTGAAATTTTGGCAGATAAATACACCTCAATTCATTGCGTGACATGCACAAAGAATTTATCTTTGACTACATCTGAAGAAATGCGAGCTGAACAAGTGCGGTCCTTCTTACCTGTCTGTGTTCAGGATATAAATGTGAATTCAGAAGCCAAGCAACTTGTAAAATTAAAAGGTATAACAAAGAATAATTTATCATGTCAATATAATTTGTTTAGATTAAAGATTGTGCAATTAATGCAAACAGATACTATCATTTATATTTGTCTGTATTTTCCATTACACAGGGTGTCTCAAACCTTTACAGATTGTAGAGGATTGTAACTGTGTATTTTGATATAGAGAACCAATGGCCAGAGATTGCTTTGGTTCTCTTATTAGGAGGCAGTGCTGAAGGCATTATTTTAACTCGGAAGTTTGAGCATTAACAGGGTGCATTTTATCAGATTACAAAGCAGTCATCACCAGCCTTCCTATGTATTATAGATTGCCTGTTGCACTCCTCAACTCCATGGATTCTCTTGCGGTAGAGTAATTCTCTTAAGCTATATGGTGACAATTTCTGTGAAGGAAGGAAGAAAAAATTCTGTGACCTGGACTCTGCCGATTGTGGCTTCATGGAAGTCCATTGTTGTGGTTCATTGTTCTGCCATAGCTCAGTTTGTAAGAGCAGTACCAGCAGAAGGCATGTTCCCTAGTTCAGGTCCAGGTTGCAGACATTTTCCTTCTTTTTCCACTTTGCAATTTTGATATTCATTCTTGACTCGTTGGTACAAATTTGTTGATAAATATAATATATGCCAATCTTGATATTGAAAATTTCAGTAAGTTTAACATATGCAAAATCTATGAATGCATAAAAAGCCAAACATGATCCTTTTCTGCAGCATAGAGGCATGGGAAATCAGAGTGATAAATTAACTCCAGGGATGTTAGTGTGACAACAGGTGGCATTAATTTTTGCTTTTGGTGAAACTTTGGGCATTGTTAATTTTCTGTTATAGCTACAAGCTTAAGTCCTTTAGAAAAAGTTTCCTTGTATTGTAGTACAGATTTTCCGTAGCCTTTAGATCCGTTTTTTTGAAAACTGGTGTTGTATTCCTTAAGTAGATCCATGCTTCATCTAAGGTTACCAACCTTTTTTTCACTTTTCTCTTGCCAAATGTAGTTTTCCCTGCCTTGTGCTCTGTGATATGGTGAAACAGTAATTTGTGAACATTGGCTTCAAGATTGTGCCGTCATTCCATTTGCAGATCTTGGATAATAATGTGACTTACATTTTCCTGTGATGCTCTGACGAAGAGGCAATGCCATGTTGGGTTTTGGGATTTACGGTTTTGTTACTAGCCTTGATTTTTCTCACCACATAAAAATTTTGACTTATCAGGTTTTGGAGTTAACCAGTAGGCTGCATGACCAATATAAAGATTGCATGATACTCATAATATTTCTATGAATTTGATTAGTTTTAATGATATCCATAGACAAATACAGAAGGGACCCAGTAAAATACTGTCCGTTCCAACACGAAATCAATTCCAATGCTGTTTTGGCATGGCTTCCGAATTCTACTTCCGGTTTTTAAAAATTTTCAAAAGGTATCTCTTGGCAATTTTTGCCCATTTAGTTTTCATCTCATGACATTTATGTATGTATGGATGTATGTGTAATCATATATTTGAAACTTTACAGAGAATTCACTTTTTTCTTGAATTTCTGTTACTTCCTATTCACTAAAATCAAAACTTTCTTTGAGTTATCTGGGATTTATTAAAAAATTTGTTTGAGTTAATAATGAGTGAATTTTCTATTGAATTAAATGCTCTGGGGGATGGGACTTAGAATATTGTTTGAGTTAACCGGGAATTTGAGTTATCAGAGTTTGAGTTATTTGGATTCGACTGTAGTGCAATTTGGGATAGGGTGCTTTTTATGTTGTGGATCTGAGCTAGGTTCTTGTCAGTCCATATGTGTAAACCTGTTTTAATATTTTAACCAAGACTTCCTTTAATGTAGTAAAGTTACAGCTTATACATGGCTCAATTATCCAAGGATATGGATATCCTAAGTCAGAAAGAGCATATACAGGATGCTTGGAAATATATGGCAAAATTTTAAGGGGTGGTAGAGGGGACCAAAATAAGCATTTTCCATCATAGAATGTGTGTCTGGAAATGATGCGTTTAAACATGGCGCTTGATGATATTTGGGAGTAAATGCATCATTTCCTTACTGGGATGTACAATAGCATGCTTCGCTTTACAAACACGGAGCTTGCAAATATCCATAACTTAACCTAACTCAGCTTAGCCTAATTGACATCACATCTGCTACTCCGTTTCCGTTCGCTGTCCCATAAGTCATATTAATATTTGTACGAGGTCTGTTCAAAAAATACGTAGACTGTTTGAATTGCGCGGGCCCTGTTGGTCCCAATCAAAATCGCTTGGTGTCGCCATCTTCTGACAGATCCGCTGATTACAAGGCAGTTTTTTTGATTGCAAATATCAGTATTGGTTGATTAGCTACGCGGTTGTTTGTGAAGTGTGTTATTTTCGTTTGGCGGATTTTTAGAATGAGTGACTTGAACGAGCAAAGAGTTGCTGTGAAATTTTGTGTTAAACTCGGAAAAACTGCCACTGAAACTTTTGATATGCTCAAGACTGCTTACGGTGATGTTACTATGAAGCGTGCGACATGTTTTAAGTGGCATGCACGTTATAAAGATGGTCGTCAGTCAACTGCAGACGATGAGCGTCCTGGACGTCCTTCCACGTCAACTGACGACGCACACGTGGACAAAATCAACACCCTGGTT
>JAHWFO010018525.1:255696-325638 GCA_023313115.1 Rhysida immarginata | reverse complement strand
TTTTTTTTTTTTTTTATTTTTGGTTTGTTTTTATGAAGTTCAGATTTTACGAATAAATGTTGCTGGTCCCCTGAGATTTGTAAAAACGAGGTTCTACTGTATGAACAAAATAATACTGTTGTAAGTAACTAATATATAAGGAGGAATAGTGAATCACTTTATGAAAGGAAGAAAAAAATTCTTTAAGTTTAATTTAATAAAAATGAATAAGTCTTAAGTATTAATTTATTTCTTGTTAAAAATGAAAATTTCAATTGTTCATTTACAGATATTTAAAAAAAAAAAAACAAAACATCGGATTTAATGATTTCACAACCCCTCTCGTTTTGGATAATCAAGAATCTACTATACAAAGATTAAAAAAAAAAAAAAAAAATACTTAAGTGGAACTCACTGATGGAGGATTAGCAATATTATCTATGGCTTGAAGACTGTTTTGTTGGATAGGTGCTAAAGGTGAAAAAGGATAAAAAAAAAAATTAACTTGTAAAAAATCCATTTAAAAAAAAAACCCTAAAATTTTAACCTTTTCCATATTTTAAAATGACTATTTCTTTTTTAAATCAAAATCTAGTTAATAAACAAAAATGTTACAATTGTGCCTCAAATAAATAACAAAAGAAGTTTTTGGTTCACACATTTGTCAGCAAAAATAAAGAATGCTTAAATAGTGAGCATAGTTTGTATGGAAAACTTGTTAATCAATATCATTTAAGCCCACCCCTTGGCTATGCTCATATTTGTATATAAGCTTTTTCTAATGTTTCTGTTTTGTCTGTCAGTCTGCCTGTCTTTTTTTAATGTTTCTATCCATTTCCTTGGAATGTATGATCATTGAATATACAGGGTGATTCTTTAAGTTAAAAAAAAACTTTAAAAATCAATAATTCGTACATGAATGCAGATAAAAGGATTCTGTTTGCAGAGAAACGATTGAAAAGAAGTCAGATTTTTTCTTTCCCAGGAAAAAAAATAATTAATGCTAGAATTGTTCGGTTTTTGACAACAGATGGCGTTGTTCGATTACACACATCACCGTAACGAAATTGTAGGCATAGAAATACTGTCATTAATCTAGAAGACTCTCTTAGTTAAACTTTATTATCAGAATAAGGAAGATTCCTGTGTGGCATTGCAGGCATATCGACGCATGCATGTGTGACTGGGTCAATGTGTATTGCTCTGTGGTTTGGTTGTTGTAAGTGTGGCTGTGTTTTTGCTTATTTCGTTTGGAGCTCTCGTTATGAGATGTCGTATGGTGGGGTGTTGTTATTGTTGCGTTGTGTGTGGGTTAATTAGGTGTGCAGGTGTTTGGTGTGAAAAAAAAAGAGTGTGTTTGGTTAAAGATTGTCTGGTTTTATTAAGAGTAGGTTATTTTAGTTTGTAAGAGATTAATTTAAATAATTAAGAAGTTTTGTTTGTTGTACCCTTGGAGAAGCTGTGACAATGATTTAAGAAACAGAGCGCAAGCTCTTGTTGTTGTCGCAGTTTTTCCAGAAATTTTTGGTAGCAACAATAGGATAACAATTGTTGGCTTCGTTTGTTGTGGAGCGCGTTTATTTGTGTGTGTGTTGTAATGCAGAGAAGCCCTGGTAAGAACGAATGTTGTGTCGTTATGAAAGATGCTCAGCAAAGTTAAATTAAATATAACAAAAAGCTTTGTGTTGCGGAATTTGTGGCTACCCGTCGTTAAAGGCCCATAGAGTCGTATGGGACCGGCCGTAGCGGAAATTTCAGGAAGAATCGTTTGTTTGCGACAAGCGTCTACCCCTCAAGGAATAAGGATCACTTCGTGAACGTCATGTTTCGGAAAGGAATGTCGGCCGCCATCCAAGATAAGAAACTTAGTCAAGATCATGTTGTGATCGGTGAGATTGTTTTTTATTTGCTTTGTCGCTGATGAAGACAGTCTGGTGCACAGTTCAAGAAGGTTTGGTGCAGTTTAGCAAAATTTATTTTAAATTGAAACTACCCCGCCACGGTGGAACTTAAGAGTTCGTCGTAGAGAGGAACCTAAGTGTATCACTGCGCCATTTCGTGACGCTAAGAACGTTTCGCGTTCTTAATTACGAGACGCTCATTTCAGTGCTTGTTTTATCTGGCAATGGTTTTGGACTATTAATTATAATTGTAATAGTTAAGAATAAGTCCTAGTAATAGTTGCGTGAGAATTTATCACTCGATGTTTAAGCAGGTGGTTTTTGCACGCGGAGTTTGGCACATGAGAAACGAAAGGGAAATGTTTATGCATCTTTTTTTTGGGAGATGATTAAAATGTGCATGGCAACAGTGTGTGAAGTTCTTAATAATGATCTTGAGTGAGGGAAAAGCGTTATTGTATTGCTAGAATTTCACGGGGTTATGGATCTCCTCCCCTCTCTTCTCCCGGATCTTAAGGGCAGGAGTGATTGAAAAGGAGGGCGTGACACGTTCATGTGTTGATTTCCCTCACCAGGGTTGGTTGATACCGAGCTGGATATCTCATTACTTACAACACTGCGCATGACGGAGTAGTTTTGTTTGATGTTAAAGTTCCCAATCTCATGTGTTAAGCATTTGTGGAATTTGCAATATGGTTGT
Source organism: Rhysida immarginata (assembly GCA_023313115.1). Classification (NCBI taxonomy): domain Eukaryota; kingdom Metazoa; phylum Arthropoda; class Chilopoda; order Scolopendromorpha; family Scolopendridae; genus Rhysida; species Rhysida immarginata. Next base: position 323,058 of record JAHWFO010018525.1, on the reverse strand, counting down.
TAAATGTTGGGTTATTCATTAATTCCATTTTTGTCTTGTTTTAATATGCTTAAAGGGAGAGTTTAGAGTAAATATTTGCATTTTTTTTTATTTGCTGGAAAAAAAACTTGATCGGGGCCCCTATTTCTTTTTATGAATTGTAACAATTTTATGATTATTAAACATTACTAACTAGAATGATTTGTTTCATTACCCACCACACCTACCCTTCAGCTAAGCGTCACCTCCCCTCCGCGAGTCATTTTCTACAACCCGTCCCTATTGCGCGTGGTTAACTTTTATGAGTCGGGGGACGTGTTAGGTTAGGTTAGCAGCAGCATGACTGGCTTTTCACTGTGCTTTAGACCGATGAAGCGCATTTCACACTTTCTAGCAGAGTTAACACACGGAATTGCTGTGTGTGCGGTATACAGAAAACCTACATATGTTTGTTAAACAACCCCTTTATCAGCCAAAAGTTACAGTTTTGTGTGATTTCACCAATGATTTCATAATTGGCCCATTTTTCTTCAAGGAAGTCACTAAAAACGGTTACTGCCATTGGTGTGCATTATACAGCGCTGTTAAGGACCAGCATTATTCCAGAATTGCAAGCGCAACAAGCATTATCACACTGCAACGAACGCTCCACTCAACATTTGGGGAGAATCGTCAGGGTTCCTACAGAATTTATGTGATCCATTTCCCCGATTTTTCTTTAACCATTTCCTCAACTTCTCTGACCGATCCAAGGTATTTTTACGTCATTTTGTACAGGGTGGCCAATAAATAGGTTCAAGTGTTTGACAGCCAATAACTCCATTGCAGAATAATTTATTTAATCTGTGAAGCGGTATGTTTCATCAAAGAATACAAAAATGTTTCTCTACGTTTGGTTTTCTAGTGCAATATGAACCTGTGGTCAATTGAGATCAATTACTGCATGGAGGTGCAAAGCCACTTTTACACACACCTTGTGACAGAACTCAATAGGAATCACATTAAATTCTTAGGTTATCTGTTCCTTTGGTTCCTTGATGTCGTCTATGGGGTGGGCGTAGACTTTCTCTTTAAGATAGCCCCACGAGAAATAATTGGGGAACCTCATGTCTGGGGACGGGGTCGGACACTCGACGGGGCCACAGTGCCCAATTAACCTTTCAGGGAATGTTTCATTCAGAGATGCGCAGACATCCAAAGTGTAATGAGGCAGGGCCCCGTCTTGCTGCTATTCTCTTCACTTTATGGATTTATTATACTTTACTTCATTCAAAAGTTGTAGGCTGTCAAAAACCTGAACTTATTTATGGGCCACCCTGTATAATGCACTTCCACTATATTTAGTGAATATAAAACAGGAACTAGCTGATATATGAAATGATTTGTTTTCAGCAAGCAATGATTTGTTTACTGAAAATCCACTTTTGACAAGGCAAATCTGAAGAACTTTCCAGAAGGAAGTAAGAAAACTTCCATATATTGGGTAGCACAAAAAAAGGTGTTAGAAAGTTATTGTCTACGCCATAAATGATTTTCCTTGCGATACTGTTCTATTGCAGTTCTAAACATTCTATAGCTCACTCACTGATGTCTCTCACTTCAGAATGGAAGCACTAAAGTTGGAACAGCGTGTGTTTATCATAAAGAAATTTTCTGAAAACGCTGCAAGTGATGCTGTGGTGAAATGCTTATTCACCACAACATTTGGTCCAAAAACAGCACCATCCGAAATGGCCATTGCACAGTGAGATTACAGTACAAAAGTGAAGCCAAATTGTCATGACAAAATTGAAGCATCCATTGATGCAGATTTTTGTACAGTACTGTAATTTTGTTCCATGGTTTTTACAGGTTGGTGAAACGTTTTGAAACGACCAGATCAGTAGATGATTCCAGGAAGGGCCACTCAGGACTACCAGCCTCCCCACGAAAATGATTTTCTTCAGAGAGTCACCACGTAATTCAGTTAAAGGCTTTACATGCAGATTGCAGCAGATGGAAATCACTTTAAAAACCTTCTGCATTAAATTTCAGGATATCTGTTATAGCATAAATATGAAAACAAGAATCTATAACCTCATATTAAGTCATAGTAGACAAAAACTTTCTAGCACCTTTTTTACACCACCCGATACTAGGTCAAGGTCTACTTTATCACTAGTTGGATCAAAGTCTTTAAATTTCTTTTAAAATTCCGCTTTCTCTAAATTAAAGGTTTTTAAAAATTCTTTCTTTGTATTTTTAGCCAGATTATCACTTATTTTCTTTGAGCCATGTAGAGCCCTTAAGACTAAAGAAAATCTTGTTTGAGTAGCCTGAGGTATTTTTAAAATGAGGCTGGGATTCAAAGCAGACAGGCCTTTTACAAATCTTTTGTTTTAAGGGACTTTAATCTTGAGACTTTGTAATCAAGGAAATGAGTAAACACTGGCAATCATGTTAGAAGCTAAATTTCAGTGCTTCTTTCACCTTGTCTCCCATTCTTCCAAGCAATCGTTGAGCCACAAAACCAGCATCAACTTGTCTGCTCTCAATCAAATTTCACTTTTCTTCATACCAATTTTCAACAAAGCTGGGTCACCACATGACATGATTTGTTCAGATTTTAAACATTTACTCATCAAGCCTCTTAAAATTTTTCAACAGCTTCAAAAAGGAATGGAGCTTTTGGTTGCGAAGTTTGAAACTGTGTAAGAAATATTTGGCATTCTTCTGCGACTGTTTTGGAAAATGCTAGTTTGCACTTCAAGAGTGGATCTTCAGCCATTTATTTCAAAGTTTCTAATGGTCTTTGTTTAGCCAGCTTAGAGTTTTCTCCTCTTTCTCGTGACATGCCTGGGCTGAATATCACAAATTAAACATTCACAAAATATTGCAGTTGAGATTAAATCAGACATCCTGAAGATAATGATCTGTATTCTGAAAAAAATGCTGCAACAGCTTGTGTTAACTGCAAGCTGAAGGAAAGAAAGTCCCCATCAGTTTTTTGTATCCTCAGTGGCTTCATGACAAAAATAAGTTTCCCTGACCGTAGGAACCCTGATCGAGTCTTCAGTCGATACTTTTCGCATGCGTGGTCACCCAGACTGCCTTTATCTGATGCCTTGTGACTTTTGGCTATGGGGATACCTGAAGTCAATAGTGTACCGCGACCAACCCACATCATTGGCAAATTGAAAGATTCCCATCTGGCAACATGTATCTGCCATACCGAGAGAAATGTTGATAAATGCAACCTAACCTAATGACTGTGCATCAGTGGAAGAGGCTGGAATTTGCATGGCAGTACCAACACTGAACATCCACTGATTGGCAAAAGGTTGCCTTCTCAGATGAATCTTGTTTTTTGCTTCATCGAACGGATGGACATATATCGAGAAAATCAGGAAACAAGCACCCTTCAACCATTTGTGGATGATAAGAAGCTGGCAAAGGCAACCATTTGTCTGGGGAATATATTCATGGCATTCTCTGGGTGAACTCATCATTGTGGCTGACGATTAATAAATTTGTATGATCCTTGCTGACCATTGAAACCCATACATGGACATGTTTTTTCTGGCCATGATGATCTTCCAGCACGACAATGAAACACTTCATACAGCTGATATTATACACGAGTGGTTTGAAGAGCACTTTACTGTATCTCCCTGATCCCCAAATTTTTAGCATATATGGGACCACCTCGATCGGGTTAAACTACAGTCAGCATGGCTCAATATCCCTGTGAACACTTTCCAGCCATCACTGAGTCTCTTCCAGCCCGTCTAGCCGCTGTCCGAGCTGCACATGGTGGTTATTCCGGATTTTAAAGGTGGTCACATTAATGTGACTGGACTGTTTATTATTTAAGATAATAAAATATAATTTTAAATTGTAACATTTAAGACAAAAACTTACAGTTATCATGTTGAGAACAATGATGGACGAATTCCAATGCACATTCATCAATTATTTGGGGAGAAGATGTGTAAGTGACATCACGCATCACAAATTCTGTAAAATTTGTGCATAGGATAATTTCTTCCTGGTAAGATGAACTGTTCAATGTTTGCCTAGAACAATTATAAATACAATGCTGGTTTAAATGCAAATAAATTTAATTCAAGGTCATCATTCTAGAATGCACACAAAGCAGAACAACAAAGATCGTTTATCATGTCAAAATTAGGGCAATCAATTCCCATCAATTTAATTCTACAAATAATACTTCCGCTTTTTAAAACAAATTAGCTGAAAATATATATCAATAAATGGCAAAGAGACTAACTAACAGCAATATATTTGGATTGGATAAAAAGATGGAAACATCCCTTGTTACACATGTATTATTCTAATGACTTTATCCCCTTTCCACATCAAAATGACAAGTACCTTTAACGGTTCTTATTTTCACTCTATAATAATGTTCTATTATTAGCAAGCATCTCTAAATCTGTAGATGTCATGCTGCCCTGGAGATTGTGCATTCTTTCCAACCTTGGTGATTTCTAAAGAGAATAAACTGATGGTGCCAATTCAGTTACTGTATCCGAGACAAACCTGTAGTCCATAGGCATACCAAGAGCTATGACATCAAAACTTTTAACCACATAAAATGTTAAAGGCATATTTTGCTAATAACTGTAGTGGATTAAAGTGTAGGTTGAATGACAGAGACAGGAGACAGAAGGATATTAAAGAGGATTTTGGACATCTAAGAAGACATATGCTATTGACTTCAGAACTGAATTGAATCTTCATAATCTCGTTTGTACCAAAACAAGGTAGACAAAGTTTCATAAACAAAATACAGTGCTCCCTCTATATATCGGTAACGTCGGGACCAATCAATGTTATTATAACGAGCTATTATAATGATGAGCGATTCTAGAAGGAAGAATGCTACCATTAATTAAGGCAGGGTCACCCCTTTGTGGGCTGTTTCTATTGGACTTACAAGGAGACTCCAAGTAATCTGACTCACTGATTTTGATGAAAAAAATTGTACGAGTAGATTACCTCAAATTAAGCTCTCATGCAAAGCCATTCAACGCACTTCTCAAAATTTGCAGTGAAAAAAATTCACTAAGTTTTTTACCAATTCAGATTAAGTAGAAATACTTACATTGTCGCAGCTAAAGTGTTAATAGCCTAACGTGGCTCAATGGTAATGTGTTGGACTTTGATGAACACAACCTGGGTTTTTTTTCCCCCCCCTGAAATTTTCCTTAATGTATATAAAAGTTAAATGTAACATTTTTTTAAACATAATCGCAGTTTTCCTATTCATTGTTGTTATTTTTTCGTAATTATTATAGAAGGAATGCAAAAGAAATGACGGTAATACGCTATGAATGGACAACTATAAATTTGATTTAACAAAGTATAAACAATATAAAAAATTAAAAGCACAGAAGCCGGATAATTGTTTTAGTCAAAGAAATCTGCAATAAAATCTTTAAAATTATAAATATGTCTTAAATCTGTGACAAGTAATATTTATTTATTTGAAGAATGCAGAAACCTTAATAAATATTCACATGCAGGTACAGAGAGGTAGAGAAGCAATAGTAAATTTCCGTTGCTAGCAAATTTAACTCCTAGGAGATTTTAACTTGTCATAGATATGCTAGTCGCTTGCTGTTTTTTCTTGTGATATGACATGTAAAAAGGTTTCCGTAATGGGTATTACATGTGAAGCAAGCAATTCTGCATATCACGATGAAATCTCAAAATTAGGACTTGCAAGAGCTATAAAAGTGTGCGAAAAATTGTTAAAGGACGCAAATTATATGCCTATGAATTCTTCATTGTACATTATTTCAGCAACTGCTGAATTAATTGGCAAAGAGTTATTTATGCGTGTCGTGGACATGATTTCGGAAAAGAAAATTGTAGAGACCGATGAATTAATATTAGACAATGAGCCATATGACGAAGAGCAGTTTTCGGAATGTACACCAGAATCTGTATCGGCTTCGGATAATGATTAGATTCCATCGCCTAAAAAATAAAAGACATTCAATAACTTTTGAACAAAAAAAAAAAGCTGCAATTATTGCAAAAAATCGCTATTATTACTTTAAAAAAATGGTAATATCACGCTTAACTATTTTTATGAAGTTCATTTATAGTTCATTCGTAACGTATTACGGTAATTTCTTTTGCATTCTTCCATAATAATTACGAAAAAATAATGAAAATGAATTGGAAAACCGCGATTATGTTTAAAAAATGTTACATTTAACTTTTATATACATTAAGGAAAATTTCAGGGAAAAAAAAGACAACAAGGCCACCACAGGAATCAAATACAGGTTGTTTTCACCAGAAGCCAATGCGTTACTGCTGAGCCACGTTAGGCTATTAACTTTAGCTGCAACAATGTAAGCATTTCTACTTAATCTGATTTGGTAAAAAGATTAATGAATTTTTTCTCTGCAAATTTTGAGAAGTGCGTCGAATGACTTTGCATGAAAGCTTAATTTGAAGTAATCTACCTTTGTCCCTAGTAACCCTCTTGTACCGCATCTATATTGTTTACCCAAGGTGCACAAACCTGGTAATTTGTTTAGACCTATTGTAGACAATGTCAATTCCCCTACCAATTTAATTGCCAGATTTCTCACTGATAAATTTCGTAGTCTAGCTCTTCCTGGACGTGATTTTTCAGTCAAAAATAGCAAGATGCTTGTTGACCATCTCAGCAGTATTGACATACCCACCAACAGTGTGCTTGTATCCTTCGACATCTGTTCCCTATTCCCGAGTATACCTATTAAGGATACTTTAGAAATCCTAGAAACTGTTTTAGACTTTATTCCATTAGGCATGGCCAGGGACATCATGGTAGCCACCAGACTTTGTTGCTACAACAATCTCTTTCAATTTAATGGCCGTTTTTATAAAATGACAGATGGTACCCCTATGGGTTGCTGTATTAGCCCCTTTCTCGCGGAGCTCTTCTCCGTAACTTGGAGAATAGAGCCCGCGAATCCTTTAATTACTTTCCTGATATTTGGTACAGGTATGTTGATGACGTATTCGCTGTATTTGACCTCACTAGACATAACCTTAATGACTTCCTAACTCAACTTAACATAACTGAATAAATAAAAGGACTTGATTAGCAAATTGGTAATTGATTTTAATAAACCTACATATTTCGTGGTAACCACATCATCAGGGTAGGACACAACTACCTAAACGCGTAGGTTTATTAAAATCAATTACCAATTTGCTAATCAAGTCCTTTTATTTATTCAGTTAAGTTATTCAGCAAATTAGACCAAGATGCAACCATCAACTTAACAGTTTGTCACAAACCATTAAATTCACAATGGAAATTGAGAAGGACCAAAATCTACCTTTTCTCGACCTATGGATAAGAAGAGATAACAATAGACTCTCCTTCGGGATTTATAGAAAACCTACCTTTGTCCCTGCCTATATTCACAAATCCTCAAACCACTGTTTCTCACAAAAACTGTCCGCTTTTCAGCAAATGATTAGAAAGCCGCATGCATTACCCTTGACAAACCAACAAAAAGAAGAGGAATTTGCAGAGGATAAGACAGTTTACCATTGAAAATGGATACCGCCCCGACCTTGTGGACAACTTAAAAAAACTGAAGAGACTCGACGCCATACAAGACGCTACAATATTTGAATCAGAGAGGGGAAAACCCAAGTACTTGGTACTCCCATACAATAAGCCCTTAATTAGAGGATTCGATAAGATTGCTAAGAAGTTCAATCTTAAAATAATATATAAGAGTCTGCACACACTGAAAAGACTATTGGGATCCCAAAAGGATAGGATCCCACATAAACACAGCTCGGGTATTTATGAATTGAAGTGTGGCACATGCCCTGCTGTCTACATTGGCCAATCACGAAGGAGGATTTCTACCCGGATAAAGGAGCACTACCACCACATCAAAAACTACAGTTCCCCTGAAAGTTCGAGTTTTGCCCAGCACATCCTAACGACTGGCCACGCTGCAAGACCTGATAACTACTGTATTTTACACAAGGTTAATGATTGGAGGCATCTCAACTACCTGGAAACCCTGGAAATTAGCAAGAAAAGGATTGGTGAACTCCTGAACTCTGATTGAGGTCCCATGGACCTCTCGGACTGGTCAACCTTCTTGGAGGTTATTAAATAATACCGTAAATTTCTCTCATTGGCCCTTAACTTATTCTGTTTCCTTTACAATTTCCCCATTGGCCTTTATACTGTATAAATATCAATGTAAGTCTATTGCAAATCAGTCATGCTGAAAGAAGGTCGCAGAGAGACCGAAATGTACATACAGGGTTGTGCATAACCTTTTGCTAGGGGTCTGGAAAATAAACAAAACTAAGTGGAATGTTCTGCGGTTGATAATCAAAAAGTATGTTTATTTCTGCTTTTATCACATCAATATTTTGTGTGGCCACCACCTGCTTCTCGAACAGCACGCATCCGTTTCGGGTAGGAGCGGAGGAGTGTCTCAAACAGAGCAGTATCGTACTCCATGTCCTTCAGCACAGATGTCAGGTGTCCCATTAGAAGGTCTCGAGAATACCGATTTTCACCACGTTCTTGAATCATTAAAGATTCCACTGCGTCTTATAACACGGCTCCAAAATGTTCAACCCATTTGCGATTAATAAAAGACGCACCTGCTTCCATTGCCTCTAGATATGCATTTGCACGAACTCTATCCATGAAATGCTGCTCTTCACTGTCATTTATTAAACCAGCCATATTTGTTTGATACCAATAGACGCACAATGAACTACTCTCTGCCGAAGCGTCATAAGAGTGTGCTACAACGCTGCGGTTTAAGTCGCAGCCCCCTAGCAAAAGGTTATGCACAACCCCGTACATGCAGATTAAAGTTTTTGTGGAAAAGCGGTTTGTTATTCTCTCTTCGTTTAGTTATCATTTTCTATTTATTCTACAATATCATTTTATTCCATGCAAATTCCACGTGTTCTGCTGGTGTCGGTATTTTGTAATTTGAACCTGGTTCTTTGTCCAGAATATTAACATCAGTCATTGCACTGAATATGTCGTTGTTATGATACGCGTCAGAGAAATTAAAATTAATTTCTTGTATTGCTAAATTGGAAATATTTTATCCTTCTATATAAATTATACAGGGTGAGTCACACACATCATCAAAGTTTAGCTGCTCGTAAAAGTACCAGTTTGAGAATTTAAATGAAAGTATCATAGGATTAGTTGAAATGTTGGCTTTTATTTTTAGCAGACAAACTTTAGGTCTTACAATAAATGTTGTAAATGATGTCCTTTTTTGCAAATACAAAAGTGAGTTCGTTTTACTAGATTCCATGAGACTATGAAGCATGGCAGTATTGATGTTAGAAATGGCTGTGGTGATGTTTGTTTTCAGCTCAGCAATCGTGTGTGGACTATTCACATACACCACATTTTTCAAATAACCCCTTAGGAAGAATTCAGGGGATGATAAATCTGGTGAGCAAGGGGGCTACAATCACTAATTCGAAAGAGGACATCATTTTGAATTTTTATTGTAACACCTAAAGTTTGTCTGGTATAACGAAGATGCTTTTGTATTCGCTTAAAAGGACGTCATTTCCAACATTTATTGTAGCACCTAAAGTTTGTCTGCTAAAAATAAAAACCAACATTTCAACTAATCTGTGATACTTTACTTTCATTTAAATTCTCAAACTGGTACTTTTAAGGGGAGCTAATCTTTGATGTGCACAACTTTAAACTCACCCTGTATAATAGCAATATAAAACCCATAAAATGGATTCAACTTAATATTGGCTGACGAGTTTTAAGTGTATTTCATCAAAAAAGCTGAGCAAAGGATAAAGATAGGAAACTCTCTAAGTACAGAAAACAAAAGTTAATTGTCACGTTTCTGTGTGCAACTTCGTAAATAACCAATAAGGTTTCAACCTAATCTTAAACATCTCTAATTATGGTTGTCCCATTCTTGCTGGCTTGCTCCTGATGAGATAATTAACTTCCTGTTTTCTGTGTGAAAAGAGTTCCATTTCTTTATTCGTCGCTCAACTCTGTTGATGAAGTACCCTAAGAAATGCATTAACCAATTATTAAGTATTTATAGGATTGCTGAACTGTTTTTCTCTCTTTATTTACTTGTATCATTGCAGCAAGGCCCTTTCTAATGTTATAATTTAAGAATGGTATACAATTAGAAAGCATGAAGAGAGCTATTCCATAAAGTAAATGTGTCTCAGATAAAACTGAATGGACAGCTTCATTCATACACTCATTTTAAGATAAAAAGTAATTTTAGAAAATTATATTTACCATGGTGAATGGATCCTAACAATGCACCCATCAGTCAAAGCCAAATTTTTGACTGTGTTATTTGAAAATAAAATCTGCCATTTTTTACTCTTGTCTACAACAATATTGCTTGAAACCACATTGTCTGAAGATACCTTGTAACATTCTGCTATGTATAAGTTGCATTCTTTGTGAATATTATAAATTTGGACAGTTAATACTGTTGAATGATCTGTTGAAGTGTAAAACATTAACATTATACTTCACTAAAAGATAAAATAAATAAAGACAATAGATTATTAAAAAAATTATCTGCAAATTTTTTTACCCTTGTTTGTTGCTAACTCTAGTTGATATTTCCATAATGCTATAGCAGATTCTTCTCGTAATACAAGTTTCCGGAGTCTATCAGCATAACCACCTCTGAAAAATATGAAAATAAGGAAAAAAATAAAAGTTAATAAAATAAGCTGTTTAAACAAATTACAATATCACATAATGGACTAGAAAAAGTAGGTGAAAACACCTCTGGTTCATAAGAAATATAATTTTATAAATACTGACATAGGCTTTCGTGTACTGTAGTTCAGGACAGTTTATCCTTGCTATGAAGGAACAAATACATGCAGCGATAACGCCATGTGCATGTATGTGCAAGTACCTAGCATTTTTTTTTTTAATACAGTCAAACCTTCATAACAATACTGGATAGGGCGATTAACCCTTATAAAATGATAATTTTCCATGGTCCCAGCTAATTTCCCATCTTTTTAATGTTAAATATCCTTCATTATAATGATGAAGTATTTTCAGAAACATCCTGTTAGAACGATATTTTCCAATTTTATTAAAAAAAATACTTCCTCAGTTTCGTATCTGGAGCGAATAAGAATGTACAGTGCATTGCGCCTGTATGAGTAAATATGGTTTCTGTTCAATGGAAATTGGTAACCTTAGAATCAAAGTCGGCAGCAATCAAAGATATAGATGGAAGTATGAAAAAAACGGATGTTGCAAAACATATGGATTTGCACAATCAACATTGGCTACATTTCTTAAGAAAAGGAAAGAAATTGAAGAATGTATTGTGAGCAGATTCTTAATTGTTTCCATTAAAATATGATACAAAAACTGTTTCAAGCATTTCTAGCTTATTATAATGTCTCTATAAATAAAATATTTCAATTATCTTGTATTATAGATGAAAATTTATTGAAATGTAATATCCCCTCAATTTAACAATAACCTTTTATAGCAATATCATTTTGTAAGTCCCCAAAAAATTGTTAATCTTTGATGGATTCGAATGCCGGGCATACAAAAAAAAACAAACCAAGCAATAATTCGCATTACCTCCAGATAAATGAATGCAGGGCATGAAACAAACAAATAGCACAGCTTGTCTAGTCCACCAGGGCATCATTATCTCCAACTAGCAGAGTGGGTCACTGTTCGATCTCAACATTAGCTGCCGCTCAAAAACAACATCGCAACAAGACAAAAAGACATCGTTCAAAGCTCGTCAGAAGCCCGAACAAGAATAAATTACCCACTCAAAGCAAAAAAAAAAAAAAAAAATGAACAAAAATAAATGTAAAATTTTAAGCAACAATAAACGTCGAGATGTCAGCATCCCTTCTCAGAAAATTTCCCGAGAAACAATGCTGACACCCGACAATCACTCGCAAGTTACCGTATAGACGCGCTTTTACCAGCATGCCGGAAAATCTGAGGTTCACCAAATTTCCTGTCTCCTTTTTCTGGTTCCTAAACCGGCATGCCGGAAAAAAGTGAAGAGGGCCGCAAAATGTGAATATATTTTCGATAATTATTAATTACATTGTGTTTATAAACAAAGTGTTGCGTTGCAAAGTAACGTTAAATTACGAAGTTTATTCTTGTTTAGGTCGAACGTAGGATGATTATATTAAAAGTTTATGGGCATATATAATATTAGCTGCGTTGATATGCAGCTTACAAATATTACAAATTTAGTCAAACAGAAGGAACATTCTGAAAATGAGAAAACAATGCTAAATACAATGAGATCACGCTTGACATATGCAAGCAATCCAAATACCACCAAACAAAACAAGAAAATGAAAATAAAAACAGGAAAAGTTATTCGTCATCTGAACGATCAGTATCACTAATTTCACAGTCTGTCGAGTTCCAGTCTGTCCTGTTGTCGTCATTTATATCAGTAGAAGGGTTACTGGTAATTGCCCCAGAATTTAAATCATCAGCCATTGTCAAACTGAAGAAACAACAAGCGCCTACTAGTGAGGGGGAAACTCAATTTTCTGTCTCGAATTTTCCGGCATGCCGTATAAAACGGGGTTTTACGGCCCCCTGGTCATCCTCGATAATATACGGCATGCCGGTCAAAGCGCGTCTATACGGTACGTCTTCAAAACACGCAATCGTGCTTACGTTTTAAAACAACAAAATCATTACATAACAATAAACTCTCATTATAAGGTTGCCATACACATTTTAATTCTAAGTAAACTGCAGGTACCCCTTTACAAACACGCACAATTAATGCAGTCTTTGGTCCACTCCTCCACCAAAGTGTGTGACAGACACACAGTTCCATACACATTTTGCATACGACGATATATCTCAACCAAACTCATATCTTCCGCCATTAAAAATCGCATGTCTGTATGTTGACAACACTTGGAGACAATCCATGATCCAAACCTTCCTTCCACGCTGTCACATAGCCAACGCACGTTCCAAAGATACCGCCTACCTTCCTACCCCTCAAAGTTCTCTCGGTGCATAAGCAGCATTCTGTCTCTTCAAGTGACGTCACACTCACGACAGTTCCACTTTTATTTGGGCAACCTTTATATTATTCACTCAAGAGTCACGAATTATTCTCATTGGCAATTACCAGGCGTTTCAAAAATAACCGGATAACCGGTATATTTGAAAAATCAATAAAAACTAAACGGGCAGCGATAGAAATACACCGTTTGTAATTTCGAAAGTTTGTCTGCCTGAAAATTTACTGTTGTCCCAAGCAAACTGCTTTATTGATTTATTGATTTTTCATTGATTTATTGATTTTTTCAAATATACCAGTCATTTTTGAAACACCTGATATATGCAGAATGCTGAAAAGTAGGCACACCAAGGGTCTGTCTAATAATTCTGACTGACTGATACACATCCTGTGTGCATTTTCAATTACTCTTGTTTACTTATGATTGAAAACATTATGGGACAATGCAGTTGCATAGTTCCTTAGTTTCTGAAGTAGAACCTCAAATGTTAATGTCTACTAAGACATTCCATGGATGTCAAGTTCTATTCATAACCCTCTTGACAGATGGTACAAAAATACCAGAGTTGTCAATTTTTTCAGTTTCCCTGGTCATGGTTTGGGTTTTATAACTCCCTCCTGTTTCCATTCACCACTACATCACTCACTATTGCACATGCCATCTGAAACTTGATATAAATCTCATGGATAGAATATTTGTATTGGTGGCACCAATAATCATGCCCCATTCAGCTTCACTCAACTACCATAAAAATACATTCATGTTGATAGCTATAATTAGCATATATGTCTACTGAACATTCATAGTCCTTTTAAAGGATCATGACATATATTGGTGGACATATGGATGACCTACTGAGATTCCAGTAGGTTCCCAGTTATTAATGGCCATGTTGTGTAGATGAATTAATGTCTCATAAAAGAAATGAAAAGGACTATGTAAGACTTACTTTATGTATTTCTTCTTTTTATTTGAATCATGAAGGTTCTTTTTGTATTCTTCTAGTATCTTTTCTGGAGTTTTCTTTTTCCAATTCACTGTATCTAGCCACTGCATGCTATTCTTGTAATAACCTTTCAAGGGGGATTCTAAGGGATTAATGTCAATCTCATCTTTAGAAGATATCAACTCATCCTGAAAGAATAATATACCTCTAATCATTAACCATAAAACTGTCAAAATAGTAAAGAAAGTGTTAATGCTAAGAGTGTTGACTTCCTTTATCACTTCTAATTTATTAACAATTTATTAAAATTATTAATCTAAAAATTGTTTAAATCATGGTCAGGGTGTGAATAGATTAGAATGGTGCGTTTGGATACATACCCACTATATTAAGAAACAATTGTTAATGCACATGGTATATGCCTACAACTTACATCACTAAGCGAGTTATTTTAGAATTAAAGAAATAAGAACAGATAAGAAAACAAGATAAATTAGATAAATAATTGCATCTTGGTCTATTTTGCTTGAGTACAAGAATAAAAGTCTTAGAATAGCAAAATAGTAGTGTTTTAATAAAGGAACCTACATATTTCGAAATAACATTTTGCTATTCTACAACTCTTTTTTACTCTTTTAAATTAGATAACTCAAAATTAATTGAATCACGAGAGGACAGATCTGGCATATCTATGAGCAGGACCGCCTCTAACTTTCACCGGGACCAAAGCAAAACTGAAAAAGGGAGCCCTACCTAAAGCCGCATTCAAAAGTATGCAGAAAGAGCTGCACGTGCAAGAAAATTCCTGCAAAATCAAGTTTCTTGCTGGGTTATTCACATGCTCACCAGAAAAAGTGAGAAAGGCGTTGCAAGAGTTTTGAAACTGAAAAGTAAAGCTCTCACACATTAGAGCGAGAAAGTGCCCAGATCCCAACCAATCTGATCAGAACACTCTTTTTGCTTGCTCCAGCATTTACATCGCCCGAGACAAAAAGACAAATTGCCGCACCTTAAACATATGTACAGGGTGATCCAAGAATCAGGAAAAACTTTAAAACTCAATAATTCACAAACAAATGCAGATAAAAAGATTCTGTTCGCACAGAAACAATTGAAATGAAGCTGGAATTTTTTCCCATGGTTATACCTATACCTGGCGTATAACCAATTGCGTATGATATAAGACCTTCATATACCTGGCGAAGTGCAGCAACTTAATGTAGCATGGACTCCAGCAGTCGGTGGAAGAGATGTTCAGCCATGCAGTCTTGATAGCTGCCCATAATTGAGGCATTAACATGGGAAAAGTAGTAAGCGCCAAAATTCGATGTTTTCTAGAATTAATACGTTTTGAGATTTATAGAGGAATAAATAACCGTCATATGTAGACTTGAAAAAGGCAGAAATAAATGCCGAAATTAGTCAAAACTTTTTATTGTAAGATCTCTACGAAAGACAATACAAAGAACAATTAATTGCTTGAATACAGTTGGACCTAACATTGTGCCTATTTTTTTCAAATATTTCTAACAGAAAAGGTGAGCATACATTGTTAATTTGAATACACAAAGTGATTGGAAATGGTTTTTTTGCTTCACTTGAAAAGTTTAGTTTTTGGCATTTATTTACCTTCCCCATATCAGTACCTCAATTGTGTGCATGTTGCAGGTGCAGGTTCTTGTTTGCGAATGGATCGTTCGATATTATCCCAAATATGTTCGTTGCGTTCATGTCTGGTGATCTAGGGTGACCAATTCATTCGTTGGAATTGTTCAGAATGCTCCTCAAACCAATCACAAGTAATGTTGGCCTGGTGACATGGTGCATTGTCCTCCTAGAGCATCCCATTGTCGCTAGGGTACATGGAGGCCATGAAAGGCTGCAAATGGTCACCAAGCAGGTGGACATAAGAATTCCAGTCAATTGTAAATCCAATTTAATCAGACGACCCAGACCTGCCATGTAAACACGTGCACACCTTGATGGAGCCATCACCAGCTTGAACAGCACCTTCCTAAACAACTTGGGTTGTATGACAAGGGCGTAATTTTATCACAGTTAAGTATTTCATTTGATTTGATGCTTAAATGATAAATTAAACTTCAATTATTAATTGAATTGAGAAATTGTAAAAGTTTAAATTGCTGAAATCTTTTAAAATTCGCTTTTTGGTTAAATACATAAAATTAGAAAAATCATATTTTCATTAGTCGCATTCACGACCTCTTAACTTTTATTACGTTTCTTACTTATCTTGTTTAAGCCACTTTAAGTGAAGTCATTTTGAGAAAAGCGAAGTCTCAAAAGTGACTTTTCTGAAAACGAGTCAGTACCCATTTTCCCACTGCTTTTGTTATTTTTCTGGCTTTACAGCTACTAACTTCCGGTTTAGTGGTAGCCATATTGAATTGCCGCTTCGCTCGTTTCGGTGATTGTCCACAGCTAAAACTTGTAATTTAACAGCGTAAGTAATGTATTTAAAGTTGTAACTTTTGTTGATTATAAATTAAGGAATAATAAAACCATGGAGAACAATAAAAAACATTTTCCACACTCAATAAATCACTTACGATTTTTCAAACAATTTCAATATGTTCATCATGTCTATTTATGGCTGATGCAGTTTTAGATGTAGAAGTAACAAAAGCAGCAAAAGTGACCTTTTCACTTCCGGTTCACTAAGTGAAAGGATTTGAATGCGACTATTGTTTGAACAAAAAAACATGGCTTTAGGATTTTTTTTTTTAAATAATGAGCGATGATTTTAAAGTAGGTTATTGATATACGTATTAAAATGATAATCGCGTTTTGATTTATTTATTTATTTATTTATTTATTCATATTATTTAAAGTTGATGGTAGAATTTCAATGCTGTTAAAAGGCATAAGAGATGAAGTAAGGAAACTCCACTTGTCCACAAACATCTTACATTAGAAGTAAGTATTAACTTGACAGTGTCCGCACAGTCCGCTCGCCAAATTGCCAGTGGCGACAGTTCAACTAATCTGACGAATAAACAATCACATTTGGCGAACATACTTGGCTAATTCTATTTATATGGAAAATTTTTATTTTCAACCTCAAAAATGCGATTATCATGTGATTAAATTTTTTTAATTTTAAATGCTTCATAATTTTTTTTAATTTTAAATTTGGCTAAAAACATGAGATTCTGGCTTAAAGAAAATCTCTATTGGCTAAACCATTGGCGATAAAAATTTCAAATACTGTGTAGCCAATGACTTGATATTGGCTAGTTTCCAACTGTCTCTGTAAAAGTATTTCCTTTATTCTCATTTCATGTGTAACTGATAGAATTTGACATGACAAGTAAACCAGATTAGTTTCAATTACAAGGAGATATCAGAAATTAACACAATTTATTTTCTTCAAAGAAATTTACAAAACATACAGGTAAATAGCTAAGTGCAGCTGAAACTACACATCTTTATCTACTTTTCCACATGGACACCTTGACGATTTAGGCATTTATCCGAACATTGCACCAGTTTCAGATTACCCCATTCATAGAACTCTGTCGGCTGTGAATACAGCCAATGGCGCACGCCAGATATGAGTTCCTCGTCAGTCTCAAACTTTTGACCACCCAGAAATCTCTTCATGGGACCAAAGAGGTGGTAGTCCAAGGGAGCCAGGTCTGGAGTGTAGGCTGGGTGATCCAGAACCTCCCAACCAAAACGGTCCAATTTGCTTTAGAGACATTGGCCATATGCAGGCGTGCAATGTCATGAAGAGGTCGAACAGTGTTTCCTCTTTCTGGTCACTTATCCCGAGCAGCACAGCACAGTTTAGTAAATGTTTCACAATAGGCACCCAGTTTGACGGTTGACCCCAAGGCAGGAACTCTGTGAGTAGGATGTCTTGCTTATCCCAAAACACTGAAACCTGTTGAAGGATCTTCTATGTTGAAAGAGAAACTTAGAATTTTTTGCGAACCAGAGAATGTGGATGTTTCCACACCATACTTGCAGTTTTAGGCTCAGGTGTGAAGTGAAAGACTCACATTTTCCTCCTGGTTGTACTGCTGCAGATGTTGCAGACTGCATGCCATTCTGTTGCTGGTCATGGTATTAGACTTTTTAGAATCCAAGGTGAACAGGCTTTGCGGTATCCAAGCTTCTCATGCATAATATCACATGCAGATCCATAGGATATGTGAAACATTTCACTCACTTCTTTCAAGGAAATGCGACGTTTTTCTCTGATCATGTTGTTAATGTCCTCGATAATGGCTGGTATCCTCGACGGCACCCAGCTCGCAGATTAGGAATTCCTCTTATCCAAACCATCAGGATGGTACCCGTGCTATCAATGGCCCTCATCTAATAAGAACACTTGGCCTTGCTGTACCATGTTCACGATGACCCAACTGGTAAGAGGCAATGAGCGTGAAATTTGTGATTCCTGGTTCGAATCCAGGTCATAGAATTTTTCCATCAATTTTTTCTGATATCATTTCCTTATATCATCTCCAGTTTCCATTTATAATTGCTGATATTTCCTCCGTCAAAAAATAAATGGTGTTACTTTCTGATATCTCCTCATATATAAAAAAAAAAAAATAAAAAAAATGGAAATGTTAGCTTCAATAATACCTCATTAACACATGGTTCTGTACAATCAATATGTATCCTTGGTGATGGTATTTCGTTATCCAATATATTATCAGCAAGTTCCTGAAAAATAATTCATTAACTATGAAATATTTAAGGGCAGTTTTAAATACAGGTCAACAAATTCCAAGACATGACTATAATTATCTACCCAAACACCAACCAGAGCCGACCAGTTGTGGCCATGCTGTCTAATGCTCAACCACAACTGATCGAATTTTATAAAATCTCCAATTCGTGACCGAGACTGCACAACAGCAACCACAAGTGCCCACAGGGCAGTTTCGCGTGAAGTGAATCCAATATTTGCTGATATTAAAAGCAGGTGAAAATCATGCTTTCATGGTTATGGAATGGAATGGAAGTTTGGTTTATGGGTGCATCAACTGCAGCAGTCATTTGCACCTCTCATGGTTATAGTAATGTGCGTGTTTCTTTTAAGAAAATTCAATGACAGTATTGTTCAGAGTTGAAAAGAACTACTTAGTACAGATTTATTTTATGCAGTGGCTATGTACAGTGCAACCTTGTACGCCTTCCGTTCAATACAAAGGAAGTGACAACACGTACCGCCATCTACCAACAGATTGAGATTCCAAACTATCTCAAATTTCGAAACAAGCAACATGGCAGATTCCCATCGCAGAGTTGAAAAATGCAACGTTTTAAACAATTTTATCTTAGCTTCGAGCAACTAATATGGGATAGAATGAATATTGTTAATGGTGCCGATCATCTGCAAATCAAGAAAAGCTACATTTCCTTCAAATTTACTAGATCTATATATCGGTCACTACGCGTAGATGCCCCTTTTCCCTCAAGCATTCTCTTCTCCTGTTAACTCAAGTTAGCTCTGATCGCTTCGCTATCTAAATTTTGACTCTATTGCAATTTATTTCATGTAATCAAGAAGGTTCATCTGTTTCTGATGTAATTTTAGTGAAAATTATTCAGGGCCTCCAGCAATGTTTTGAGCTCCAGATTAACATCCTTGATTTTTTATTTATTTATTCTAAGTAATGGATTTATAATTATTATAATTATTCATTTGGTCATAAGGTAATACAGTCAATTCTCGTTAATACGAAATCGTGGGGACCAAGAAATTTTTTCGTATTATTCGTATTTCGTATTAACCAACAATACTAAAAGTGTTATGAAATAAGCACGGAAATAGAATACTTTAAGTTAGAAATAATTTTTATTCATCTATCCTAAAAAAATCTGTAATAACAGTTTGTTTTCGCGCTAAAACAATTTTTTTTATTGTTGAAATAAATAACGGCAAATTTTTTACGCTTTTAAAACAGCGTGGCCTGGCGAATTTGCCAATAACTATCGGCTTTTTCTTGTCAGTGCCATCCATATTTGTACATAATAATACTGACAACCGCTCTTTGCTACTTTTCCCTATGAAAGATACCGTAAAAAAACATTAGATACATGTACAAAATTATCGGTAAAAAATACAATAAAGTTTAAATGACGCATGCATACTTCCATGACACTTTTCACCTTTTAAATAAGATTTCTCGGGCAGAAGATTATAAAATAGGGCGGTTTCGTCAGCGTTGTAACTTCAGATCTAATGAAAGATCCTTTCGTTTCCTTTTGCTTGAAGCTGACATTGAATAAAATTCCTGACTGTAGATAACTGCGTTGTAGCGAAGAGAAAATTGATTTTGAAACAATACCGATATTGCACTTGTTTAAATAAAGATTTGAGCGCCATGTGACAGGATTTTAGATCTGAATAGCTGAACCAATCAGATTTCCCGTTAGCTTCAAAGCACGTGATTCAGATTTAGCGAATCAGATTTCCCGTTAGCTTGAAAGCACGTGATTCAGATTTCCCGTTAGTTTGAAAGCACGTGATTCGTTAGTTTGAAAACTTCGACTAAATAACCGATGTTTTTTTATCGAATAATCGAATAAAAATATCGACTGATTAAAAAATCGAGTATTCATTTATTCGAATACTGTAATTCAGAAGCAATCACATATGAAATGACTTTGAAAATTATTTTTATTAAATTTACACTTCGAAATCTGAAATTTTATCATTAAAATTGTTCCTAAAAGTACTATTTTTCAATAAAATTATGAAAAATCGTATTTTTCAAACCGTATTTTAGTAAAAATATGTTCGTATAAAGCAGAGAATTTTACATAGTAATTGCTTTTTCGGGGACGGGCCACAAAATGTTTTCTTATTAACCGGAATTTCGTATTAACCAATTTCGGATTAACGAGAATTGACTGTAGATTCATTATTATTATAAAAAATTTCCTATTTTTGTTAAAAAAATTTATTTATTGAATAATAGTTGTTTTTACGTGTCATTTTACAGTTAAAATTAAGAATTTTACAACTTCTTCATATAAAAATTTTAAAAAATTAAAAAAATTAATTTTTTTAGAATTATTATTTTGTAGTAAATAAATATAAATGCCAAATAAATTATTATAGTAAAAATAAAACTAAAATAAATTATAACAAAACCCATTTAATATTCACTGGACATCTTTAGATTTCTAACAGATAAATTTTAGGATGCAACACTTTGTTCTTGTGCGTATTAATATTGGGATGTCCACGATAGATCAAATGCAGGATGTCCACTGTTGAAAACAAAGAAATTAATAGAATAGCGGGTCGTCCAACCGTTTTAATGCCCAAAGACAGCTTCATTAATAAGATGATAGTCACTTTTATGGCGCAATAAAAGAATTTTAAAATATATAAAACAAACTTAAGTATAATTAACAGAACATTTTTGAGAGTTATCTTCTCTCATCCCCAGTTATAGAAATTTAATAAGTTTCTTTGAATTAATCATTGTTAAATGTTTATAAGCAAATCTTTTCTATAACAAGAACAAAGAACCGCACCCTAAAATTCATCTGTTGGAAATCCAAACACGTCCACTGAATATTAAGTGGATTCTGTAATAACTTATTTTATTTTTACTATAATAATTTATTTGGCATTTATGTTTGGAAGTATAAGACTAAATAAAAATTATAAAAAATTAAATTTTTTAATATTTTAAGTTATATATGAAGAAATCGTAACATTCTTAATTTTAACTATAAAATGACTTGTTAAAAAACTATTTATTATTCAATAAATGAATATTTATAATAAAAATAAGAATTTTTATAATAATAATGAATCTATTACCTTTTGACTACATGAATAGTTATAATAATTATAAATCCATTATTTAGAATAAAAATATAAAAAAATCAAGGATGTTATCTGCAGCTCAAAACATTGATAGGGGCCCTGAATAATTTTCACTAAAATTACATAAGAAACAGAAGAACCTTCTTCATCTATTACATGAAATAAATTGCGAAGTCAAAGTGAAGACAGCGAAGCGATCAGAGCGAACTTCAGTTAACAGGAGAAGAGAATGCTTGTGGTGGGAGAGACATCTACGCGTGGTGACCGATATATAGATCTAGTAAATTTGAAGGAAATGTAGCTTTTCTTGACTTGCAGATGATCGGCGACGTTAATAATATTCATTCTATCCCATATTAGCTGCTCGAAGCTAAGATAAAATTGTTTAAATCGTTCTATTTCTCCACTATGCGATGGGAATCCGCCATGTTGCTTGTTTTGATATTTGAGTTAGTTTGGCATCTGATTCTGTTGGTAGATGGCGATGCAGCTTGCCACTTCCTTTGTATTGAACGGAAGGCACTGTGTTTATTTTATGCACATTTAAAGATATGATTATACAGTAAATTCAAAACCAGTGAAATTCGAAACTGTAAAAAAACTAGCCAAGGTTGATAGGTAGAAGGATCACTGAATAACTGTGGATGAAAACCTCGAATATAAGTAGGAAGTAGTGGTGTGCGATCCATCGAAAACCATTTGATTGTGTTGCATAAATTTTGTTAAACCCAACTTTTACATTTGTCAAATTATCAGTAATACAATGTCTGTTGTAGTCTAAGCTTTATCTATGTGATTTTATGCTATTTTATTGAGATAAAAAAATTAAAAGAACCATCGATGGTATCCCTGGACCCATCGATGGTATTCCTGTACCCATCGATTGTGTTTCGATGATGGTTCATACCATCGATGGTGCCACCGATGGTGGTTTTTAAACCATCGCACACCTCTAGTAGGAAGTGAAGGAAACTCTTTTCCAAAAGATCATTTATTAACCTATATGTATGTACATTTCATTGACAAAGTCAATGTACTTAGCATAAAAACAGTAAAGATGACAAGTCAGGTATTTATACCAAATTTATGGGCACATGGATCCAATCAGGGGGAAATAAAACAAAAAGGAAAAAACTTATCCTTATTATATCACAGGAAAAAATCGAGAGGGGTTATGTTGGGTGAATATGGCAGCCAAGAAATTAGGTCATCATGTCCTATCTATCTGTCTGGGAAATGGTGTATGAGAAGTCCCCAATGAAGAAAACCGCTCTTGGCTGATGCCAGGGCAGCCATGTGGATAAGAGGCACCTATGTGCAAATTAAATTCTAGCACCCCCAATCTTTGTTTTAAGTGCCCCCAATTAAAGTTTTGAGCTCCAGGCTATTTATTTTTATTTAAATTCAATCCCGTTTTTATTTATTTATTTTAGATTGTAGTGATAAATAATTTCAGATAATGTCCCCCTTGATGGGGCATTTTCTGATCTCCATATCTTGCAATTGTGTCTACAAGGTCTCCAATAAAGGATCCCCGATTTTAAGAGTAAATATTTCGGAAACAGAGATCGATAGAAGAATAAAGAAATGGTATGTTTATTGTGAAAGGTGTAAAAAATCTGATACAGAAGCTTCAAAATTAGTTACAAATGTTGCCGAAACGTTGCGCTGCACACTGTAGTCGCAGTACGAAGTCCGAGAAATAGGCTATAAACTGTCTTTTGCAAGCAGCCATTGCAATCACACTACAATCGATCCAAAATGTGTGCACCTTTCGCAGCACAGATTTAGCACAAACAAAGAATGAACTTCATTCATAACAAAAATAGACACACAAGCCTCATAGTTCAACTCTTCAAGCTCATCCAGTGTTGCAGGATTGTTCTGGAAAACACAGTCCTTCATTATGCCCCACAAAAAGTATTCGCAGAGGCTATGTGCGGGCAAGTATGGAGGTCAATCAATGTCTGTTCCAGTAAATGTGGAATAGTTCAAAGCAATGACTCTATTCTCGAAGTATTCCTCAAGAAAGGCAAAAACCGCTGGATACAGTGTGATTGTGCCCCATCTTGCATGAACCACTAAGTGCTTGGTCGATCTTCCAATGCTTATGGTGTGGTAGCAAATTGTTCCAAAACCGCAATGTACCATACAGTAATAATCACTTCTTGCAAGAAAAACGGGCCAGTGATGGCTTTCAAACAATAACTAGTGGGAATGTAGTGTTCGTGCTCGTCACAAATGTGGGTTTTGCTACCCCAAAATCACCAGTTTTGTGTGTTCACGAAACCTGCAGGTGAAAATGGGCCTCAATGTGATACCATAGCCATCAATCACGGTGAGCATATCGTTTGTGAAATATTCTCTTTGTCGCACAGCAGTTCTGGATCGCATTAATCTGATTTCCATTGCAACTTTTCGGATGGATTTCCTCAGATTACACTGAATAACTGCAGAAACCATTATGACATTTTCAGGAATAATTGCAGTTTGCCTGGGGCCAACATTTCTCACTAACTCATCAGCCATGCTGGCTGTCCACTGAACTTTGTTGAATAGCTGGCGGATTGTTTTCGAATCAGGACCTTTTGCAACTTTAAATCGGGATTGAAAACTGCACCTTGTTGCTCTAGGGCTGAGATTTTAACTGCTGGTCTCCAGTCAGAAAAACATGTTGCTCCAAGGAATACAAGAACATCCTACTTCATCCACTTCCTTTAGTGCGTTATGTAGAGCCACCTGTACGTAACACTTATAACTATTTTTGAAACTTCCATATCAGATTTTCACGGCTTTCGAAATAAACATACCATTTGTTTCATTCTTCTATCAATCTCAGTTTCCGAGATATTTATTCTTAAAACAAGAAGCCCTTTATGGGACACCCTGTATTAATTTTTCCAGACACACAGAATATTGTCTCGTCACTAAATACAATCTTGTAAAGGAAAGCACTGTCATTGTCAATTCTGTCAAAGTACAAACAGCCTAATTACAATCAAAGTAAATTATAAGATTCTCGAGGCTCATTTCAGCAAATACGAGGCACATCCAGAAAGTAAAGAAACAAACGTCATGACATGGTCAAAAAATTTTTCTAAAACACGGCTTCATTACTATCAAGTACTTTTATACAAGCTCATTTTTCAGTGTAGTTGTCACCATTATCCAAGCACCTATTGAGCCTGGGGACAAGCTTTTATATTCCAGTGTCATGGAAGGATGCCGCCTGTCTTTCTGAACCAAGCGTTGACTTCATGCTTCATATCGTCATCATCTCAAAGTTTCCCAGCAAGATGCTTCTTCAGGTGAAGAAACAGGTGGAAATCGCTGGGTGCAAGGTCCGGATTACGAGTATATGGTGGATGATCCAGAACTTCCCACTTGAAGCTTTTCAGCAACTCTGTGGTGACACGTGCCATATGGGGTCGAGCATTGTCATGGAGGAATAATTTGTCTGTGGATTTCAGCTGGAGGCTCATGTTTGGCGTTAAGAAATCGAATAACAGATCGGACTTCGCATTTAGCGGGATTTTGAATGGGTGCCGCCATATCAAACGATTGTTTCTCATCTACGAAGCAGTGTGGTGCCACCATATGAATTAGTAAAGCAAGCTAACAAATGAAAGTGAAAGTTAACCCTGTGGAAATTATCGTAGCACAATTTACCCTCTGGCTATACCCTATGTATCTTTACTTTCTGGATGAGCCTCATACATTAGCAAATTTTATAATTCACTGGGTAAAACAAGATCGATTCTGAGTATTCAATAACGCGTGTAGGATATTTTATACTCGGAATAATCCCAAACAATTTTAAACACGCTGGATTTTTATTGCAATTGGTTATAGATGTTGAAGTGCTCGTGTTATGTGATTATGCTGTTTGCAGTTCAGCGATGCCATTACCAACTTTAGAAAATGGCTAAAGAGCATGGTGTTCTCAGTAATGTTGGACTGCTTTTTCGTAATTTTTTCATAACATGTTAAGCCATGTTCTAGGTGAGATTTTGCTCTCCTTTATTTGCATTTTGTATGACATTGCAGGTGTTATTAATTGAATGATGAAAGTTGTGTGCCCGATGTCTCCGTTAAAACGATGTCTCATTGAAAAAAAAACCATGTAGAACGATGTCTCAGCTAAAACAATGAAAAAAAATCCTACTCTCAACAGCATTGTGTTAGGTGCTTTTTTTTTTTTTTTTACTGTATATTAAATAAAACATTGGAAATGTGACCTCAAAAATGCTTACCGTATTGACACAAGGTTCAGCACAAGCAATACGAATCCTTGGTGATGGTATATCGTTATCCGATATATAATCGGCAAGTTCCTGAAAAATAATTAGTTAAGAAAAAATATGTAAGGATGTTTTTTAAATTCACTTTAAAAAATTCCAAGACATCACCAAAAAGTACTCTTAACAAAAAGTAAAGGATGAAATAAAATTCATTTTCAGAAAGATTCCAACTTGCAATCTTCTACAAAGTGTATCAATGGAATAAAATAAAGTGCACCTTCTTATGACTTTTGACTCTGTATAAATGGTGACACTTCAAAACGCATCAGTCAATAAAATAAAGTGTATCATTACAGTAATGATATTATCAGAAAAAATGGAAGGGAAAATCCCACAACCTGGATTCAAACCAGGAACCACGATTATCACACTTCTTGCCTCTACCAATTGGACTTTTGTGAACACGCTACAGCAAGGCTGTCACCAGACGTTCTTAAAGACTACAATGTAGTCAAGATGGAGGCAAAGTCAGTGTCCTACCCAGGAAATTTTATCAGGTGGGTGGAAAGATAAAATAGCCGGGCAGACAAAAATTAAAAACAAATAAAATATTATGCAATGGTGTACAGTTTTTCGTGTATTCAGCCGGGCGGTCACCAAAATTAGACGGGCGGCACGCCCATTCAAAAGGGCCTAGGGAGAACCCTACATAGTAACAGGCCAGGCACCAGGCTAGCAGATCGGGAATTCATCCTTTCCTAACCATCAGAAAAGTTGTTGAGCACACATAAGAAATCATTAAATGGAAAATGGAGATAATGCTCCAAGCAAAAGGTAATGACAATTATCAGAAAAAATGGAAGGAAAAATTTCACGACCTGGATTCAAACCAGGAACCATCAGTATCATGCTCGTTGTCTTTACCTATTGGGCCATCGTGAACATGGTACAACAAGACTGTCACCAGATGTTTTTAAAGACTACAAGCTAGTCAAGGTCATGATGGCCAAATTTGTACAGGCAATAAGCGTGATACTCGTTGTTCCTGGTTCAAATCCAGGTTGTGGAATTTTTCTTTCCATCTTATTTTTTTTTTTTTTTTTTGTTGATAATATGCCGGAGTATTATCTCCAGTTAATAATTTAATACCGTATTTATCTGAATATAAGACGAGTTTTTTTTTCCAAAACTAGAGGGCAAAAGAAGTGGGTCATCATAGAATTGGACCTTTAGCCCCGAGAAGCGATGTAATTGGCTTCACTGCATAAGCCTATTGCTGCTTTATCTGTGTAGGCAGGTGGATTCACTGCATAAGCCAACCTGACTGGATTAAAAATATCTGGTGTCAAGGTCCAAAATCTTTATTAAAAAGAAAAGGAAAGCTCGTTTTGGATCCCATGAAAGGCGCATTTAATTTAAAAAGTAAAGCAAGATGTTAAGAATGCTGATTGTGAACTTGTAATTATGACAGGGAGTATGACATGTCAAAATCAAATTTTAGATGTTGTGATAAACAAAAGATCATCTAAGAAAGAATATACAGGCTGGTTGATTGGTTGATTGGTTGGTTGGTTTGGTTTGTTTGGTATTAACGTCCTTTTCAACTGCTATGGTCATTTCAGGACGGCATTATAGGGGCCGCAAATTTTTCCTCGCAAAGGTTCTTTAACGTGCAGCCGGCAAACGACTACACGGGACCAACGGCTTTACTTCCCTTCCGAAGGAAGTGCGTGATCTCAGGATTTTCCCCTGAAAATTCCTCGTCATCCTCGGCCGAGATCGAACCCGCGTACTTGGGCATCAGAGGCGATCACGCAAACAGAGTGGTTGACAGCAGGTAATCACATTCTTAACCAACAGAAAAAATAAAATAAAAAGCTTCTCTAAGTCTGTTGGGAACATGGATCAATCTGCATGGGATGCCATTTCTAAAGAGAGCCTCATTAGGGAATTTAAGAAGTACTGCATTTCAAATGCATAAAATGGCACCGAAGATGGATGACATCATGTGGGAAGAAAAACTTAATAATGATAAAATTTAAAATTATT
The DNA here is from genome assembly GCA_023313115.1 of Rhysida immarginata. NCBI lineage: Eukaryota > Metazoa > Arthropoda > Chilopoda > Scolopendromorpha > Scolopendridae > Rhysida > Rhysida immarginata. The sequence goes on along the minus strand of JAHWFO010018525.1, from coordinate 294,938 downwards.
TTATGTTGTCAGAAGAAAATGTTACTAATAGTATTAAATCAGTTTTTATTACTTTGAACTATTTTAAATACCGCTGATATAAAGGTGCAAATGTTCATTTTTAAAACAACTAAATGCAATTGGTTTATTAATTTACATGTAAGAGTTAAATGTATAATACCCATCTTCATCCATCCCTGGTAATCCATTATTAGTAGAATTTCAATTGTGCGGGAATACATATACAGTAGAACCTCGTTTTTACGAACTTCAGGGGACCAATCGTATTTATTCGTAAACCCCGAAGTTCGTAAAAAACAACCCCCCCTCCAAAAAAAAAAAAAAACAACACGTAAACTTTTAATAGGCAGTAGTTAAGAATTTGTCTGATGCATATTTGAAGTTATAGCATTATTTAAGTAGTTTGAAAATTCAAAAAAAACTGTCAAAAATATCGTCTGGTACATTTTTAGTTGCATACAGGTGGTTTTTTAGAGTTTCTAAGGAGCTTTTAATTTGTGAGGATGTTGCTTTGAATGTCGTATTTTCCAATTTCTCGCCATTGTCATTTTCTTCATGATAAGATCACAAAGTTTTCGTTTAACGTCGGAGAAGTTAAAACATCCGCATCAATATTAATAAACTCGGAGAATTTAGATTGAAAATTCAGCTTACTTTTCAGGATTTCCCACACTTCAAATCCTTCAAATTCGCTATCATCATCTTCACTTCACTGGACTGCAAGTTCAGTTTCACTTTCGTTCAGCTGCATTACTTATGGCTCCCTCTGTTGGCGACGGCGGAAACTATCCAGTTAATCATCGATCACGACGGCGATAACATAAGCCAAATGAACAAAATGCAACCAGACCGCTCACGCAAAAAAATTTCACTTTTTTTTTTAGTAAAATTTTTTACTACCAATTGCAACTTCTAACTTTGTAAAATCCGAATTCGTCGTAAAAATACTTCGTAAAACTTAAAGTTTATTATATGGAAATTAACAGGAGGGGGTCGGGATTTCAGAATTACTTCGTAAAATCCGGAATTTCGTAAAATGCGAGTTCGTAAAAACGAGGTTCTACTGTAGTTATGTTTTGACTTAAAAAATTTTTTTTCTTGAAATACTTGCAAATTTTGGGGGGTCGTCTTATATTTGAGGTCGTCTAAGATTCGGGTATATACGGTAATTTCCTTTGTATCATTACATTTGATCCCATCCCTTATTGTTTCCTAGAAGTACAAAACAGGGTTGCATCTAGCAAAATGGCAGGACAGAGAAATGAACAATAATTAGAGCACATTTGGTTAGAACGTAGGGCAAGTCAGACACATAAGCGCACATTATAATGGTTAGTTTAAGTAAATCCAACGAAAAAGGGCAGGGCGCATTAAAAAAAGGCAGGGCACCGCGCCCTTCTATTCCAGCCTAGATGCAACACTGCAAAATTTAATGCTCAATTTATTAAAAGAAAACAAGCAAACCTGGTTCGCTGAGGGCATGGATGTTTGTGTTTGTCTCTTTAATAGGGCATGGAAGACCAAGCTAAACCTCAATGGGCTGATCCAAATAGATCCTATGATTATTTAACATCCTTGACAAAGGAAGGTAAAAGAGGAATAGAAAAGATGAAAATAAACAAGATGTTTCTAACCTCATCTTGAACTTGAGGTCCATTGTTCAATGATGATCCAAAAACTGGAGAACTGCTTCTGTCACATCCAATGCATTTGGCTGCTTCCGTTTCATCATCACTCTCAACAATTGTGGACAAATCATTTTCATTATTTTCAGCAAATTCAGAAATTCTCAACAAATCATTCTCTACATCATCCACTTCCTTCGCTTTACAATTTGCAGTAACAGAATGTTTTGCATCGACTATATCTTTATACAAAGTGAAAAGGTTTTTCCTAACTCTCCTCTTTGGTCGAAATGATTTATTTTTCATTTCATTTTCTGTTACAGTAACATTATTAATCAAATTGTTTCTTTCATCTTCTTCCACAATAGTCATGGCCTCATTACATGGTGGACTGGTAACAACATCGATATGACAAGAGGAAAGGCAAGTTGGAAGGAACACTGGAGAAAGTTTAAATTTTTCAGTTTCTTCACACTGAGTTTCAGTATCTACTTCTATTTCACAATTTTCTTCTCCACTGGAATCCCATGCATCAATTGAAACATCTGCAATGTGTAGCCATGAGAAAGGAAAGTATCTTTAAAAGAATTACTAAAACTTTATAATCACATTAACAAGCTATTAAAATTGTTCAATATTAAAGTATTAAATTTAAATAACCACAAATAGTACCTCAGCAACAAAAAATTAAATACAATTATTCCTTAAAAAATTTTAAATTTAAGATTCACTGATTGGCCACTGTAATAGGTATATCCATCATAAAATGAACCATTCCAATTAAGGGACATGTCACCAACATATAAATGAAATATAAGGGTGTTTATGGGTGGGGTGTTTGAAAAGTTTTCAGCCCAATGTAGAAATACTCAAGAAATTCATTTGAAAATACTTTTATACCAATGCACTGTCCATCATTGCTTCAACATGGTCATTCCCTCCATATAGACCAAGTGTATAGATCCTCAAGAGTGTCTTCAGCAGCAGCAATACCTCTTCATCGGTTGAAAATTTTCTTCCAGACAAGAACCTTTTTAAGATTCAGAGAAAAGTAAAGGGCGGTTCACATTCAGCGACTTCATGGCGTAAAGCGGGTTAGAGGCGACAACGGCACCGTGTTGGAATTTTCAGAAGCCGCGCCAAATGTGTAGCCAATCAGCTCGGGTGAGCATCTCTCCAGTCCCAGTTAAACATAAATCTTTAGCAACCGTTTCTAACCCACTTCCGCCAATCAAGTCGGCCATATTAAAGTTTGCTGAAGCATGTTCTATGTGCAGGTGCGCAGCATTTTCCGTCATTTTTCCTAATAAAAAATTATAATATATACATGTCCGCGATGCCAAGAAAGTCATGTTATAATGATATATATATACACAATGTGTAGAAAACAACAAAGACTGGATGAAAGAACGACTCATCCAACATCCAATCAGAGCAGAGTTTGCCTAGTTGGCGGGGATAGGGGGGATGCAGGCTGAAAGGAAGTTCGCCTAGTTCCCCGCTTCGTTCCCACTGAATGTGAAACGGCTCTGCATTTTAATACGTGCAGCTTTATGACGCCTAGATAGCACTTGGATTGGAGAAAATACTTCACGCCCGGAAGTCGTTGAATGTGAATCACCCTTAAGAAGTCTGATGGAGCCAAATCTGGTGAATAGGGGCATAGAGAACAGTTCAGACCAGAGTTCGTGGATTTTGGTCAACGCAATTGCAGAAGTATGAATTACTTGGTGAGACAACACTTTCTTCTTTGTCATTGCAGGCCTTTTTAGGGAATTTTTTTATTCAACCATTGAAGTTGATCAGCGTATTACCTCCCAGTTATGTTTTGGTCTTTTAGAAACATTTAATCAATATTGCCCTTTTGAAGACTTCAGGCACCATGACCATGCCATCTGATGCAATTGTTTTTGCCTTCTTTGGAGGGGGAGGGTTTGTTTTTCCACTATTAGGACTGTTCTTTTGTCTGCGGAACATAATGATGGATCCATGTCTCATAAACTGTTGCACATTCCTTCAAAAATTCTTATCAATTTTTCTTGAAATGCTCCAAACAATCTTGTGAATGGAGATGTCAACAAACATAGCACCCATCTCACAAAGACCTTGACTTAAAATATGGTACATCTGTTCAGTTGAAATGTCCATAGTCTGAACAAGTTCACACACATTCAGCAATCTTGCAAAACCAAATCATGGATTTTGTCAATCATTTCTTCAGATATTGCTGTTGATGGACGCCCATCAGTGTTGCATCTAGCAAAATGGCAGGGCAGGGAAGCGAACAATAATTAGGGCATATTTGTTCAGAAAGTAGGGCAAATCTGAGATATAAGCGCACTTTTATAATTCTTCCCCTCTCCACTCTTATAACTTATGCAACAAAAATTCCCTACCCAAGTTAGCAATAAAATACACTTATCAACGTAACAGTATCTCCATCTCCGGATACAAGCTATGGAATACTTTTTCCCCAGAATTACGCACTACCCCTTCCATATCTACCTTTAAATCCAAACTGAAGACTCTTCTAACTAAATCCACCTATTAATATCCCACCAATTTTGCAATTGTTCTCAATTTAATAACTACCTATTAGATTGCTTCCACCCAGGGTCCTAACTTGTCGGCCAATGGCCATACCGGACCTGGGTGGATATCTTCTGTATTTCCTTCAAATAAATAAATAAATAAATAAATAAATAAATAAATAAATAAATAAATTACAATGGTGTGCTTAAAATCCAATGAATTCTAATGTGTATCTACTATAATCATAATTAATAAAAGGTTATGTTTGCAAAAATAAACGTTCTACTTATACTAAATCTGTGATTTTTATTTTTATTTTTTTCCTGAATCAAGAAATTTAATTTCACGATAAATTTCAGTTAAGAGTGTTCGGATTATTCAAAATTTCAGATTCCTGGGGTTTTACTGTAATTAAGAGCAAAATTATTTTGCTCAGATACAGATGATTCTGATTTTGAAAGATTTTATATAAATTTTATTTCTGCTATAGTTTAACTTCTAAATGCAATGAACAATTTTTATTTCATTATACATTTGTTATATATTTTTATTTTGATGTTCACTTTATTTTGAATACAATGCAGGGGATACATATGTGAGATGGAAATTATGAACAGAAATTTTTCCAGAATTCAAATAATTTTAATGCATATTATATGCAGGTGCATATTCTGAAAATTATGACAATTTACACAGAGTGATTCTAAAGTCCTGCAATGGATATTATCTGTTATATCTCCCACAAATACAGGGTGTCCCACTCAGGACTGACCCTTTAAAATTTCATATAACTCTGGAACATGTTAACGTAAAGGCAAACTGTGGAACCTGAAATAACTATATTTAATGGAAAACAAATCCACATTACAATAGGTGTTGAAAATGTCCTCCCGCAAAGTCCGCATGCAAGGCAACGTGACGTTCCATATTCGTGAATGTCTTCTGCAACATGTCACTGTTAATGGCGGCAATTTCACGCTTGATGTTTTCTTTGAGGTCTTTAATGGTCCTAGGTTTGCTTGCATAAACCTTGCTCTTTAAATATCCCCACAAAAAGAAATCTGGCATCGAGGCGGCCCCAAACCTTTCGAGATCACCCAGTCTTCAAAAAACGATCAGATCTTGTCCATACAGGCAAGAGAGATGTGGCACATTGCCCCGCCCTGTTGGAAGTAACCTTCTTGAAATTATAGTCGTCCAGTTGGTTCACAAATTCGTCAAATATAGACAAGTATTGGTTGGTATTCACAGTGTCTTTAAAGAAAATTGGACCGATGATCCGAGAACGAGATGTGAAAAATAATGAAGGAACCATTGGCAGTATGTGAAGCGTTTCTGAAGATTAGGCACTTTCAACTCGTGAACTGATGAGACGCGGTATGGCTTGATTTTCCCTTTCTTGGCGGCTCGTTGATAGGTCGACTTTGAATATACGCTTTCTTGAGCTAACAGACGTAATGATTTTGTTGTGATAGTGTTCTTGCTAAGCAGAGTTCTCCCTCCAAGTGTCTTCTGATATTCTCTCTGACACTATGTAACTGACCCAGTGACCCAGTAGGTTTTCACAATGAAAACTCTCTGTGGTACGGTATACTGCATTCTTGCTTTCAACTCTTTGCACGGATGGAGTCTCAGATCTAGGCAGTAGTCTGCGCCTCTAAGCAGTCGTCTGTGCCTCTGCGCTGTGCTGGCACCACCTGGAACTGGAACTGGTACTGAAGCAATTTGCATTAAATAAGGAATATTTTGAGCATTGGTGCATGATGTTACATGCAAGTGTTGCAGAGTAATTCGCATTTTTAAAGGGTCAGCCCCAAGTGGGACACCCTGTTGGCATTGTTAACCATCATGACACAATTCACAAAGAATTCAACAAAAGGTGTTCATTGTAGAGTGTTATCTGAAGACTAATAGCCTCAAAAGGGTTCAGACAGAGTTTCATTAAGAGTTTGCAACCCAATAGGTGCTGAATAATTAAATATAGATGAAAAAGGAATTTTCCCTTTCTTTTTTCATTTATTTAATTATTTAAACTTGAAGCATAGCTTCAGTATTTCCACCATCACTTTATACAACACACAATTAAGTTTAGAAATTCAGGGAAATATTTAGTCATAATGTCATTCTCACTTTGGATATAGCAATCTTGATTACCTGAACTAATGCCAACAGTTTTATTCCTCTGGTCTTATCTGAAAAAACATGTATTAAAAAACAGAATCTGCAACATCATTGCATTTACCCTGCAAATGCCTGTCAGCTACTAGAGTTGTGCTTGGCACAGTCTGTTCTCAATTTCAACATTTACCGTAAATTACTATGTAATGCATACAATAAATGGTATACGGGAATATTAATAAGTTCAGAGACTGGCCTTCCTGAAGGATATGATGTTATCTCATGTTACACACAAACACCTTCAAAGTACTCCCCTTCTGTAACTATGCACTTCTGCCAACACGAGTACAGTTCTGAAAACATTCCTGGAAGCCTTTGGAGGAGATGGACTTCAGGGCAGCCATCGCTGCTTCCTGGACCTCAGATGCATTCTTGAAACGGCATCCTTTGAGTTCGTTATTCAGATGGGATAACAGGCAAAAGTTGCATGGGGCTAGATCAGGAGTGTGTGGAAGGGTTGGCATTCGTATTTTGGCCAGTGCAGCCTGCACCACGAAAGGCCGATATGCAGGGGCATTATCATATTGCATTACCTAATCCAGAGTTCTGGGAGTTTCCATATGTACAGCAGTACGAAGGATCCCTGTGTACCTCTCCTTGTTCACTATCATCAGAATTTGATATTCCATTTCTGCTTCTAACGAATGTGAACAACTACAGTTCACTGACACACAATATTTGGGAAACTTTGCACTGCGGAGTTGCTTCCTCATTACCACGTCTCGCGTCTTATATACCTCTACGCCACGGTCAAATAATTCCCCTCTCGGAAATATCAGCAGTGTCTCCGGACTTATTGATACTCTTTTGTGTATAGTGCCAATTTTGTACTGATATTTTCTTTGTTCGAAGGAAATATGGAAAATTTTTATAACAGGAAATATGGGCTGCAGGGCTTTAGAATCACCCCGTATCATCATATATGTCTATTTTTATATATCTAGAGCTACTTCCATGATGTTACAGAAAGAAAATTCATAATACGCATAAAGGTCTGTACTGATAAGAATAACAATCAAATGAAGACATCATTTAAGACATCAAGTAAATGCAAGCACGTCTTGAACTTAGAGCAAGAAACACGAATAAAAAAATATGATAGAAGTCAGGTGTATAAACTTACATGACAAAAATGGATATTATTATGCATGGCTGAACCCACATATAAGAACTTCGGATAAAAGAATACTCTGCTTACAATAGCCGCTTTTCATTTCCTCGAATAATTGTCTTGTTTTTGTAAACTTTTGTAAAATTTGTCCCCGACAGTGCTCTTATAAACGGGTTCGACTGTATGAATGACAAGATGGTCATTCCATGATTGATATAAAGAACAGGAAACTTCATGTATGAATGGAGATGGTAAATCAGCCTATGCTGATCATGTATTAAAGAAATACACCTATTTGATCTGATAGAGGAGGTGATGACGATTTTGAGAAGTGAGAAGCGCCCTATGAGGACTGGTTTTTATGAAGTTGCTGAAATCCATATGCATAATAAGTAATTTTCAGAATAATTATTAAATAATGTTGTGAATGGGCCAATTAAGATTTTTTTTTTTTAATTTTCTACCTATATAATCATACCAATCAGAGATTTTTTATCTGATGAAGTCGCTTATTCTGAAAAACATCAGGTTATACATGTATTATATTATCTTTTATACTATATTACTGTTTTCCAATTCTTTTCTCTCTATTATAATGGAAAACTGTAATAATGTCATCATTGTATAATCACTGCATATTGGTTGGAATACCCTTAACTATTTACAAGGAGCTTGGGGACGCTAAAATGAAGTAGTTACTTAATAACCAACTCCTGATAAAAGTACCTTCATTTGTTTGGTCCGATCGCTGTTTCTCTTGCCTTATGTCTTCATGTTCACCTTTTCTGATCAGCCAATCTGAATGTCGAACTCTTTTTTTCCTTTGATTCCATTCCTGTGGAGAGCAAATTGAAAGACAACAACAGGCGTGCTAAGTTAAATGAATCGAGAGTAGTGGTCCGATCTAAAATAGTAAATAAAGAAAGAGATGGTTACTTTTAGTCGTCCTTTTTTCTTATTAGCCATCGGTCGAGGTTGCTCCTCGTGTGTCCGTTCCAATTCAATTAACCCAGTGACACTTTATATACACTCTATAGCCGCCTGACGAACTTGTTTGTTTTGATCTAGTGAAGCAGAGTGAGACAAAATTGTTCGCGGTATTCCCATGCAACAAGTGGTGAATCATTGAGATTCGGAAGCTTCGTAGAATCATCACAAACGCATATAGAAGATAAAGGATTGGTTTGATCTGAAATGACACAGTGGTTTTTATTCTCTCCTCATTCACGAAATTATTAATTAAGGTGTTAACTCGTCTAGAAATATCGGAACTACATGACAGGAGCCATCAGTAGAGCGAAAAATACTTTGATCGAGCGCGACATCTGGTGGGGGATAAAGGTGAAATGCTGAAAATTTTCAGAAAATGCAAAACGCACTACCCCCAAACCGCGCGTTAACTCGTGCGACTTTGGTCAGATAGTACAAATTAACCGTTTTATTTTTATTTTGATTGACCAAATCTATAGGAAGTGCGATCTAGAACATTCCTAGGACTGCAGGCCGAAAGAATAGTTTAAAAACGTTACCTACTCTTTTTAAGTACCCCCTTTATATTACTAATGAGATCATCACATATGTAAACTATAATATCATGAAGAGAGATGAAAATCAATAACAAAGTAAATACTGATACATCAAAAGAAAGTGTTGAAATTTTATTTGTTTTACCAAAAGATGAAACAAAAGTGACAAGAAGTTCCGATTTTGCCGAGACAGTCTCGATTTTTCACCTTTTTTCCGACTACCTTTTGTCCCGTTTTATTTAAAATGTCTCTATTTGATTTATTTAAAACGTCACCACTTGTGCAAGATAGGCGGTGGCGGATTCAGTCAGTCGGGAGGCACGATTGGAAGTTTTCTCGCGGGGCTCCATCACTGGCGTGTGTGCAGGTAAATTTTGGTCTCGTCCTCTTCGCGAGAAGCTATTTTGTTCACATGATAAATACAGTGAAACCTGTCTAAACTGGGCCCTCTATGATTTGAAAACCTCTGCTTTCTGGAAAAAAAATATGGTCCCAACCAGAGGTATAGGGGACCATGTTACAACCAGGGGCGGATTTAGACTTGATGAGGCCCTAAGCTATAGGAAGGCCCTACCATGTTAAACTAAGATTGTGAGGCCCTACAGAAGAGGCCTACAGAGTGTGAAGCCCTAAGGCCCCGTTCACTTAAGCTGTAGATTATTTAGCTTATACGTAAATCGCCCCTGATTTCAACTCCCAATTGTGGACACCTGTCTATACTGGTATTAATTTTTGGTCCCGTGCAATTCCAGTTTAGACAAGTTTTACTGATTTTATTATTTTTACAGAATACACAGGGTATTTACGAACTCTGTGTACAGATGTTTAGAGGTGATATAGGACATTTCTTTATGAAAAACATTTTTATTTATTTTTATTACCAAAAAAATAAGGCGTGGTACTGTGGAGTGGCCTCTCAGATTCCCAGATCTCACCCCACTTGATTTTTATCTTTGTGGGCATTTGAAAGCCATAGTGTATCAGGAAAAGATACAAAACATAAATCATCTCAAAGAATGTATTACCAACTCTATTACAAGCATAACTCCAGCTGCGCTAACATGTGTGCTTCACACGCATCGAAATGTGTTTTCAAAACAATGGTAGTCGTGTAGAGCATATAATATAAATAAAAATGGTTTTCATAAAAAAATGTTTATTTTTCCTATGTATGCAGGAAATTTATGGGACACGGTGTAATTACAAAAATGCCTGCGGGGCCCCCCCCCTCTTAGTATCCTGTTCTGATTTTGGAACTGAAAAATCTGGTTACCTGAACGTAAGCTAAAAGCCTTGTCTGGTTAGACATCAATAGTGAAGGGGACAGATGATGAAGTCATTTTGATAATTATACAGATGCCATATCCTATATAAGATTTATTATTATTATTGGTTTCACAATGTCCGTCCGTCCGTCCCCTTCATAATTTCTGCATTTTTTGAGGTAGAGAATTGAAATTTGAAATGTAGCTTACTTTGGGCATGAGTACCTTCACTATTTACGAGAGGAGATCAAAAAGTAAGTTGCACTTCCACGGTATGGCCATTTATTACACCACCTATACAAAAGCAACACGGCTATAGCAGCATACAATGTAGGTTCACTTTTCCACATAGTCCCCAAGAGACCCTAAACATTTATCCGAACGATCAACCAACTTTTGACCAACCAATGCATAGAAATCTCCTCCAGCGTTTTGTAACCACACGGTGACAGCCGCTTTCACCTCCTCATCGTTTCGAAATCGTTGTCCACCGAGTTCCGTTTTGAGCTTACCGAAAAGATTAAAGTCGCATGGCGCTAAGTCGGGACTGTATGGAGGATGTTGCCAAACCTCCCACTTGAATCGCTGCAGCAGTTCGCACGTTTGGCGGGCCTTGTAAGGTGTTGCGTTATCGTGCAACAAAATCACACCGGCGCTCAATTTCCATATACAGCAGTGATTTCACGATGAATGTCCGTGCAATTCACCCGTTTGGCCCATAGAAATTGGATTGCTGCTCGCATCTCAAGTTTGGAGTGGACATCCAGTTGACGCGCCATTGCTTTTAGCCCGCTGGTCACACAAAACACGACGGGAAACCACAGCAAGCGTCCTATCCGACGTCTACGCAGTTAATGTCCCTTTCTCCGCTTTGCCCAAGATTGCGACACACAGCGCGCTCCTGCGGCGAGTTAGTGCAACTTACTTTTTGATCTCCCCTTGTAGTTTGGTTTTGATTGGCTCACTGCGGTCGGAAATACGGGGATGGGAGTTAGAGAGGACCAAGTGATATATGTGATATTTAGACATGTTAGGGAGTGAAATTCGATATGCATTTTCCTCTAGGCAAAATCTCCATTCCTATGAAGTTTGGGCCAAATTGTCCCAGTGGGTCGGAGTTGTGGGGGTTGGTCTTTAGAACTATGGCAACATATGGAGTGTGGTATATCATTCGATCAAAAATGATGAGAAGGGAAAGAAGATAGGTTCTTTTATATTTTCTAAATACTAAGTTCGAGAAAATATTTTTTTTTGATAAAAAAAAATTGGGGTTAAAACGTCAGATGAAGGGGTAAAAATTGATGAACTCAGAACTTCCGCTACTTTCCTTTACCTTCCTCGGGAGGGTTAATTTCTTGTTGGTTACTAGAAATCGTAGCCGATGAAAATTACAGGCCACGGCACTGAAAAGTACCTGACCGAGCAACAATCCAATCTACATTGTTTCCAATGTTCGTAAAAAGCAGTGAATATTAAAATCCAAGATGGAAACAATGATAGTTACTTTGTTGCTCGGCCTGGTATGGTCAGGCTTGTGTTTTCGTCGGCCGCGCTAATAATTCATTATAAAATGAACGCTTTCAGGAATTATTCCTTGTGCTTTGGCTGAAATTATATGGTACATTGCACATGTTACGTTTGAAATCTGATAAAATCTAGAATTATAAACCAGTGCTGGTTAAATGCCGAAATTTTAATTTCTGATATGGTGTCTCATTGATAAATAAAAAAAAAAAAGAAAGAAAAGAAAAGAAAAAAGAAGAATTAAGTCCCGATGCAGGACGATACTTCGCATTTGCAAAGGCCATGCAATGCATAGTTGTACCGCAAGATTTAGAGCCCTGAGTGGAATGCTCCAGAATAAGGGGAGGACAGCTCTTGCTCAAGACCATTGTTGAAACGATGAATTATTTTATATTGTTGGATTTTCGCTAACTCATTTGTCTTCAGAGCAATGATTAAATTTAATTCTTATGTTACAAGATTTAATTTTATTAATTTATGTATTTATATTATTTTATTTATTCATTTAGTCTAGTTTATTTAATTAATTAATTATTCGCTTTATTTATTTTATTTTATTTTTTGTATTTATTTATCATTTAATTAATGTATTCTTATATTAGTTATATTATTTTATTTATTTATTTTTATTTATCCAATTCCATCATAATTTTTTTTCATTTTATTTACACATTAATTTTTATGGCTTTTTCATTGAAATGTATAATGCTTAAACATTGCAGCAATACTGCTCTTGATTCTCGTTCTATGCTTATAAGGAGATTCAACTTTGGATTCAAAAGTGTTTGGTTCATTTTTGGATTTTATGATCTATAACCATTAATAAAAATAGACCTATTAAATTAATCACACAATTATAAATAATTGCTTGAACTTATCTTATTTTAATCTTAACAGATAAATTTAAAAATAAAACCGTAAATTCCGTGTGAAATTTTATAATATACGAATCTTTCTTTTAAAAATAACATGAATTTAACATAATCTTAGAAATAACAAATTTAACGTAATTTTAAAGTAACCTGAATTTAACATAATCGAAAATTAATAAAACAGTTTTTAATTTTCTTGAAAGGATTTGAATGGATTTTCAGCACTATATGTGTGATCTTCGTCTTCATCATCATCCCACCAGTCGTTAGCAGAATTCTTAAAAATTCTTGTTTAAATAATTATGCAGTTGAACCTCGATAAGTGGACAGCCTCGGGACTGGAAGAAAATATACACTTTCAAGCAGGGAGTTTTCTTTTAAAAAAATACACTACTCAACGCTATTTGATTTAAACATTGTCTAATGTTTAATTTAACAATATATAATAATCAGTTATCACAAAACAAAAGAATATTCCACTTTTGTATTCACATTTGTTGATGAATTTATTTTCAATCATTGATCCCACAAGTCTCCTGTCGTCCATAGAGTAAATTAAGCTAACTAAATGCTATATTATACAGAAACTTTATTATTCCTTAAATTTTGAACCGTATCTTTACATCATCAAGACATACATACATATCAGTGCCCTGTTCAACATTTCTATCTCCTAACTGTACCTTCTGTCAAAATTTCTTCTGTCTTCCAACTGTACCACCTTACTTCCTACAATATCTGTGCCTTGTTCAACATTTCTTCTGTATTCCATCTGTATTTCACCCGTCTTCTGTCTGTCTATCTACAAGATGCAATTTCTTCCATCCCTCAACAAGTTTACTTTCATCAGAACTTACACTGAAGAGCCAAAGCATTATGACCGCCTACTCAATAACGCGTTGCGCCACCTTTGGCCTGCAAAACAGCTGCAACACGCCTTGGCATATGCCACAAGTTCTTGGTAGATGGCTGGAGACATATTGTACCAAATGTCTAAGCAGCGGCCACGCAAAGTCGAGATATTCCCACATGGTGATGTTTGAGCTCGGAGCCGCCGCTCCATGACATCCCAAATGTGCTCTATCAGATTAAGATCCGGCGAGTTAGTTGGCCAGGGCATTAATTGGAATTCATCCTTATGCCCCTCGAACCACTCCAACACAATTCGAGCCTTGTTAAAATGGGGCGTTGTCCTGCTGGAATATTCCATTTCCAGTTGGAAAGGCAGACGCTATGTAAAGGTGCAGTGATGTTCAGATAGTCCGCAGCTTTCATGGTCCGTTCTACCACAACTACGGGTCCCAGAGCCGCCATGAGAACGTCCCCCAAAGCATAATACCGCCACCATCAGCCTGTGTTTGACCTGCGGTACAAGGGGGAGGGGGGAGTCAGCGAACCCTGTACAGCAGGTCATTCTTCGACCGACTTGATGAATAAGAAATCGTGATTCATCCGACCAGGCAACTCTCTTCCACTTATCCATGGTCCAGTCTCGATGTTTCCGGGCCCACTGTAGGCGTAGTTGACAATGACACTTGGTCAACAGAGGCACACGAGTGAGACGTCTGGCACGCAGTCCCATATCCAACAGTGCCCGCTGAACTGTGTGTTCCGAAACACTTGCACTTGGACCTGCATTGGGCCTGCACTTGAACCTGTATTGGGCTACCAGCTTTCTTTACAAGTGGGACGGTCTCCGATGTCCTTTTTCTTTGATGACGCGTGGGCGTCCAACACCTTGGCGTCTACTGCTGGTTTCACCGTTATTTATCCACTTTGCATAAATACTAACAATGGCAGATCGTGAACAATCTACCAGTTGTGCAGTTTCGGAGATACTCGTTCCGAGTCTTCGGGCCATTACAATCTGCCCTCTATCAAATTCGCTTACATCAGCAGCCTTTCCCATCACTCGCAAAATTAAGACCGATTCCTTACCTTCTCCAGCAGCAGTTAAATACCATTCCCACTTAATTACGTTCCTTTCACGTGATCCAGACAAGTTCATTCACCAATGTAGGGATGGTCATAATGTTTTGGCTCTTCAGTGTATATATTTTATTTATATCATTAACATTAATAAAGGTGATTCATATACACTCACTCACCAAAAGTCATGGCACACCCCTCCAATCAGGTTCCCTGTCCGTAATGAGACATATCACGCTGCTTCCGTTCTCGGAATGCAGGTGCACAGACTTCCTTGATATCACACAATCATTGTGAGCAAAATACTAGCTGCAGAAATGGCAGCACGCCGAGAGCTATCCGCATTTGAACTGGGAATGATTGTTGGTGCCAGACGGGTGGGTGCCTCAATATCAGATGCAGCCAGCACACTGCAAATTTTCCGCACAACCGTTGCAAGGGATCTATCGAGAGTACACCCAAAGAGGGGTTACAACCCATGTCGGAGAGCGGACGGGCCGCCCACGCCTCATTGATGCCAGAGGTGTTCGTCAGGTCACCCGGCTTGCAACTGCTGACCGAAGGGCGACAGCGGTTCAAATCACCATGCGGTACAACCAGGGACGTCCCACAACTGTGTCCGTGACGACAATTCGGCGAACCTTCGCAGTTTCAGACTTTGGGAGCAGGAGGCCACGACGGCTGCCCTCTTGACAACTGCACATCATCGGCAACGCCTAGCCTGGGCCAACCAACATCGACATTGGACCGCTGAGGACTGACGAAGGGTTGCCTGGTCCGACAAGTCACGGTTTCAACTGTATCGGGCCGATGGTCGTGTACGTGTCTGGTGCAGGCCACACGAAGCCATGGACCCCGCTTGTCAGGTGGGAACCACTCAGGCAGATGGAGGCTCCATACTTCTCGTGGCATGCAATGGGTCCATTGGTGCATCTGACATCCACTCTGGGTGCTACTTCCTACGTCGATCTGCTTGGGGACCACCTGCACCCCTTCATGAACTGTTTTTACCTCGCGGGCGACGGCATCTTCCAGCAAGATAATGCACCTCCACACACGGCCCTTGTGACACGGCAGTGGCTGGAGGGACATGCTACCGACTTCACGACAATGATTTGACCTCCACGTTCCCCAGATTGCAATCCCATTGAACATTAGTGGTACGGCATCGAACGATCTGTCAGGTCGTCACTAACACAACTGGTAAATGCAGCATCGTTATGGAGTGCAGTGGAAGCGGCATGGTTTGCAGTGTTTGTGGTTGTGTTCCGGGGTCTGGTAGACTCTCTTCCACGACGGGTCGCCACCGTTATCTGGGCCAGAGGGGACCCAACACAGATGTGCCATGACTTTTTTGTGAGTGCGTATAATCATGATAGAAGAAGAAATAGGGGAGTTTGCATAAAAAAATGTAATGCATATAGAAAGAAAAATAACTCCGAAAACACTATTCAACATAATAAATTTTAAAGTATTAATACAATAGATCCTCGATAAATCGAATCTCAAGGGAAGAGTAAAATGTTTCGATTTACAGAGGTTTTCGATTCACCAAGACTAAGTAATTTAATATTCGAATTATTGAAGCTCTGTATAGGTGCGGCCACACAGAGCGCTACGCGACGGACGCTATTTTAGCTCCGATTTGTATACAAATCCGTTTATTTCATTGCTTATTTGAAGATTTACGTAAAGAAACAATATTATTACAATTATAATTATGCCAAATGTTTTTTTTTCTTTCATAGTATTTCGGAACGATATGGACTGAGGCTTTACAATGCCAAATATTAAGATAAAGGAATAACTTGTTTTGATTTTTGTTCCTGAAATCTATATACTAAAACTCTTGCGTGTATTTATTTATTTATTTGTAATTCTATCTCCTCCTAGACGGTTTGAGCTAGCGACTTGAAATTTTCAGGGCAGGCTTATCAATAAAGGACCTGCTCTCTCGCCAAAAATCAGCCCCCTACGACCCCCCCCCCCCCTCCCCACTTTCTGGGGTTTTCTTTGTAATTCCCCTCAACAGATGGCGCGAGTAACAACTAGTATATTTTGAAAAATACAGGAATACACGATGAAAGTAGATAGCTTGCTATCTATGTAAAGCCATTATTTTTTATTCCTTTGTATTTATTTGCTCAGAAACGCCATAATCGTAGCATAGTCACATGATTGAAATCACCGAAAGCAAAAAATTAAGATGCGTCCACACAGACCGCGATGGACGCAACGGACGGGACGGCCGCTACGCGTCCAAAAAATTTGCGCCTCTGTTCACATTGTAAGTGGCCACACAGAGCTGCGGCGCTACGGACGCGACATTCTGGACGTTTTGGACGTTTGGACGCGTCGAGGAGGGTTTTGTTTGCGCAATTATTTTCTGGACGCCCAAAACGTCCGTCGTGGACGGGCATTCGTAGTAGAAAAGCAATGGTGATATGCTCATCGCCTGCAGCCTCGGTGATTTCGTGAATATTCTACGATTATGGCGTTTCTAGAGCAAATGAATACGTTTTTTGGAAAAAAATAATTATTTAGTTAAATAAATACAAATGCATAATTCATTAAAAGAAGTATAAACAAAAGAATAAAAAATAGTGGCTTCACATAGAAAGAAAACCAACGAGATTGGAAAATATACTTTGAAACAGACAGGAACAAAAATCAAAACAATTATAAAGCCTCTGTCCATATCGTTCCGAAATAACTATGAATAAAAAACATATTGCATAATTATACGGTAGTTATATCGTAATATTAATAATTAATTACAATAATTACAGGATAGATATTAATTTTATTAATTCATTATTATTGTAATAAACATTATTTCTTGTAAACTTAAATTTATCCTCTCTTTATGTAAATCTTCAAATAAGCAATGAAACAAAAGGAGTTTCAACAAATCGGAGCGAACATAGCATCCGTTGCATCGGCTCGGTATGGCCATAGTATTAGAAGTAGTACTACTTCTAATACTATGGTATGGCTGTAGTTTTAGCTGCAGGCGATAAACATCACCATTGCTGGTCTACTGCGCATGCCCATCCATGTCGGACGTTTTGGACGTCCAGAAAATATTTGCGCAAATAAAACGTCCAGAACGTCGCGTCCGTAGCGTCCGTAGCGTCCGCAGCTCTGTGTAGACAATAAAGGCGCATACTTTTTGTAGCGTCCGTCCCACCCGTCGCGCTCTGTGTGGCCGTAGCTTATGAGATATGACTATGAGTATGAAAATGCATCATTGCAAATTATTTTATGAAAATAGAACTTTATCTACGTCATAGATATTTCCGTACTCTAAAAAACTAACCCAGAGTTGCTAATAAAGCTATTAAGTCAATCAGAAGTGCTTATGAATGAAAACTAATCAGAACGGCTTATATATGAAAACCAATCAGAAACAGCTTATGAAAACTTAAAATAGGGAAGAGATAAAGACACCGTTTCGATTTATATAGGTCCGGATTGACCAAAATCGAATTGTGGGCGAATTTATGTGCTGTAACTGCGATTTATAGACGCTAACGTTCCTCCAAAAAATTTCGATTTATGGAGGTTCTATAGGGAGTGCAAGTGTGACGTCAGTCCTTGGAATTCTTCAGTCACGTGACTCGATTTGGTTCCAAACAAGTCTTCTCGCTTCGGGATTTAACATGGTTCCAACGTCGGAATGGAATAAAATCGTTTTGTATAAGCCCAGTGTTTATAACACATTTAAGATGTGAAATTGTTTAGTTCCTCACTGCTCAAGAAGGAGCCAAAACAGCGATTTAGACATCTATCGTTTTCCCAAAGAAAGAAAGATCCGCGAACGATGGCATTCTTTTGTTAAGTGATTAAAAATGATTAAAAAGCGTTCTAATATTAATGTATAAACTATATAATGGTATTAAATGTCTTAATAATAATATAAATTACACAAATTAACATAATAATTTAAGAGATGTCATTTTTACTGGCCGCCTGTTTCAACGTTACTAGTACGTATATTGCGTGCTTCCAATGTTTGGAACCAGCGAACCCATTTCCTAGGCTCTCGGCCCGTTCATCGCGCAAATGACGTCAGCTGTGACGTAGTCACTTGCACTCCATAGCCAACGTATTTTTAGTTGGCTTTGTTGCACTCCCTATTACTTCGAATTACAGAGG
Source organism: Rhysida immarginata (assembly GCA_023313115.1). NCBI lineage: Eukaryota > Metazoa > Arthropoda > Chilopoda > Scolopendromorpha > Scolopendridae > Rhysida > Rhysida immarginata. The sequence continues at coordinate 276,218 of JAHWFO010018525.1, read as the reverse complement.
TTTCAGCCCGAGAGCGGAAGGGAATAGACTCAAATTCCGAATTAGGGAATTGCCAAAGTGATCAAGGTTCTACGGTATATCCTAATGCAGGGTGTCTCGCCGAAAGCGAACCAATAGCCAACTTCTGAAACACGAGTACTTTAATGGAAGAATTATTGTACTTTTATGCGAGGGGTTTTTATGTGTATTCCATTTCCAAAAGAACCGAAGCCATTTTCGAATATGGAAGTCAACTTTGAAATGTGCAATGGAAACCCCTATTTTTAATGGTATTTTCAGATTGTACACGACATTTGAGAAATATTTTATTCTTGGTGTTTTTTCAAATGATCCAGCCGTTTAGGAGACAGAGGCAGTGAAAGTGCGGTGTGTTTGGATTTAAAGAAAAGGCAAAAAACAGAAATTATTCATCAATTTAATCGAAAACAAAGGTTGAACATTTATTATAATATTTATTGTACAGTCCTCATCAGATAAGTTAAACCACAGCTTAATAATAACAAGTCTGTAAACTCGATGGCGGCGTCTTTGATGTAAGGGTGACCAACTCTACGTTTCAGCACAATCGCGCACAAAGCGGCTAGTGCGCAGTCTTGATGAAAAGTTGATGCTAAATAACGTTTATTTAGGCTTTTTAAAGATATTATGTTATTAATTATTATTATTATTGTTATTATTATTATTATTATTATTATTATTATTATTATTATTAAATTTTTGATTACATTTTTGAAGATAATACATATTATATGATTTTAAATGATTTATACATTTAAATCACTTATGGATAATATAAAATACGTTTGCTCTTATTTTTGAAGATTTACATATAAGCACAAATTTAAAATTATTAATTTCATTGGAGACTTTAACACTTTGATGTAGTAAAGGCAAAAAAAAGAATGCTATAATAAAATATTATAATACTATAATAGATGTAACAGGGTTTGTTTTTTTTTGTTTTTTTTTTACCTTAATTCTTGATTTAAGAATTTAATTCAGAATTGAATATAACCGTCACACATCTTCAACGAAATTAATTAAAAGTTCGTTACTGATTAGCATATTTAAAAATTAGCATAGATATTTGATAAATAAATTGCCTCTTTCAAACTGGAATAAAAAGGAAATCTTAGACTTTTTATAATGATGTTTTATGTTTATTATAGTAGTGATCCGTTTGGTTAACATTGATTCTATTTTTATGTTTTGGTTTTTGTTGGGTTTTTTTTTTTATTTTAAGTTTTTTTTTTACCCGCTCTTCTAACAAAAATTTGAAATAAATACATGCAAAAATTTGTGTAAATAGAATATATCAGATACTAAATATTACATAATAGAATATTATTTTCAAAATAAACTTATTTTTACACTCTGTACGGTTCATTTTTGTAGTATCATAACATGGAAAATAATAATTATATGGCTTTGTATGATAAAGCAAACAAGTTTTTTTTTAATTATATTGAATACATCGAATCTACAATGGAAAATTAATTGCAATTTGAGAAAATACTAATTTCCAAATCTAGCGTCTGATATTATGTATTATTTATATATAATCGGACGCTTTCATGCTGACTGGTTGATGGATGAGTACTTATGTACAATGAACCACAAAATATTTTATTAATTTAATGAATCACGAAATATTTCTACTGAAATTTCCAGAAATAAAAAAATCCTAATAGAATTTATCAAAATATTTTACTAATTCAATTAAGTGAATAAAAATAGTGACCATTATAATAATATATGGATTTTTTTCTTAGGCTACGCTATTGCTATACCATTTAAATTGGCTTTAAACAGCTCAGTGGCCGCTAGGGATTTTCGCGCATGCGTAGTACAAAAAAGGTCACACATGAAAACGAGACTTTACAGACTTGTTATTTTTAGGCTATGGTTAAACCTCGACCTTGAAGGGCTAGGATTATTCTATTGCTAAAATGGGGGGGGGGGGGCCAAGAGGATGAAAAGAAATCTGATGTAGTTCAGGGAAGTGTTCTGCACCACATCAGATTTTTTTTTCATCCTCTTGCCCCCATTTTAGCAATAGAATAATCCTAGCCCTTCAACGTCGAGGTTTAACTTATCTGATGAGGACTATACAACCATTGTTTAGCATTGCTGTAAAAATGTTATGTTCAAATAAAAATACTATTATCCATTTCATAATCCACAAAGGAATAATTTCTGTGTTTAGGAATAATTTCTGCTTTTTGGCTTTTATTTAAATCCAAACACAAAGAATAAAAGATTTCTGAAATGCTGTGTACAATCTGAAAATACCATTAAAAATAGGGGTTTCCATTGCACATTTCAAAGTTGACTTCCATATTTAAAAGCCGGCCAGGTGGCCGAGAGGGCTAGGGAAGTAGGCTTTCTAGTTCTCGAGTCTGCGTGGTCGTGGGTTCGAATCCCGCCGTGGGCATGGATGTTTGTGTTTGTCCTGGGTTGCGTACAGATATAACTTGTGTAAAAGGCGCAAAATTACCTTAGTAGTCGACGCCAAAATCTATATATATAAAAATGAATGTTTGTTTGTTTGTTTGTTTGTTTGTTACGTATGCGTTCCTATACCATTCATCCGATTGCGATGAAACTTTGAACACTTCATCTTCAAAGCAAGAGGTCACTGTTTACCTGAAATTTCGAAAAAATAATTATTTTCGAAAATAAAAATGAATGTTTTTTTTTTAATGAATTTTTCATTTCGGTCAATAGATGGCGCCATCTTTTTAAAATCTTCTAGCGGATCTCTTGCTCGAGCTCTTTTTGGATTAAATTTTGCAACATCTGAAAGTGAATATTCCGACAAAGTGAACACATGAAAAAAGCTTAGAATTAAAAAAGTAAAAATTCATATTGAAAATTCGAAAAGACTTTTTAAAATGCTCCCAATAGATGCTGATGTTGAAACAGCCACACATTAATCCTGGCTTTTGACGGATTATTGTAACGTTGGCCTCATATCACACGCATTCCGCATTTTTTTTGCTTTTTCGAAGAGAATAGTCACCACAAAGCATTTCTTTCGCTTTCAAATCAATTATGCCACCCAAACGAAAAGCGATTGGTCGATCTACACTTCAAGCAAGAAAAAGAAAGGCATCACGAGCTTCAGAAACAGACGAGCAACGAGAAGCAAGACTGGAAACCGTTCGAGTATGTACTGCTCAAGCCCGTTCGACTGAAACAGACGAGCAACGGGAAGCAAGACTGGAAAGCGTTCGATTACGCACTGCACGAACCAGCAGTGATTGTGATTATGTAGAAAAAATGAACAGCTGAAAATATCTTAGAATTAATTTAATTAAAATTCATATTCAAGAATCGAAAAGATTTCTTTTAAAATGCTCCCAATGGATGGCCTCTCGACTTTGCTCATATTGGAATGTTGTGTATAGCTGAATGAGCTTGACGCAGTGCCGGAGAAAAAAGGTGACGAAAAATGTACGTAGTTTCGAAAGTAGAAGCAAATAAGGGTTAGTCATAATGAATGTATTGATGCTGGGATAGCAACTGTGATAGGGGCTTTCAAATCAGTCATGGTCGTTGGACCTGGAGGCCATCTATTGGCGAATATAACATTACAGACGTGATTACATTACCTCTGCATTTATGTATGTTTTGAATGAATTCAGTGATTACATTTTGCGTAGTACAGTATGAAACTGGGGCATTCATTTTGACTTACCCTGTACAGTAGAATGAAAATGATACAATAGTCTGATCTGACATTTCTTCACCGCTGACTGTGGCCTTAGTACGCAAGCGTTTTTCATGTGTTTTTTTTTTCCTGTTTATTCACATTCAGATATTGGAAAATTTCATAAAAAAAGAGCCCGAGCAACGCCGGGTATATCAGCTAGTTTCTAATAAACCAACCAACCATATTTGAAAATGGCATTATTTTTTTTTGGAAATGAAATACACACAAAAACGCTCACATAAAAGTACAATAATTCTTCCATTGAAAGTACGCTGTCAGATTTGTATTTTAAAAGTTGGTCCACTTTAGGTGAGACACCCAGTATAATGCGAATAAGTCTGCGAAATCTGTCTGTCAACAATCAAATCTAAAGAATAAAACTCATGAACATTCACGCACGGGTAGCTTCTTTACCTTTATATTTGACAAATCGTTGTCTGATGTCACAACACCTCCTAGAGAGAAGGCCTGTGGACAAACGATTTTTCCATCAACAACTTAAAACTGTTAAAATCTATCAATAAAAAATACTTGTTAGATGCTTTCGAGAGCATGGCTATCCATAAATCCAAGAACAACACGTTATTAAAATCCGACTTAGGCCCTATTGGTGATTGCCCTCTAATACATTGTTACATTATCATCAAGCGGCCTCGTATTTCTACCAATTCCACCAAGCGGTTAATCGTATTTCTACCAATAATAAGCCTTAATTTTGGTCAATTAAATTTGGGAAGCGGCCTCGTTTGAAATAACGCTGAATTCTTCTCCTTGATTGAAATTTACTTTCATCGTCGTTTGCACGCATTTGGACTTGAGTGCAGCCTTGCATCGCATCATTTTCTGGTGATCCCACTGAAAAATCCATGTTGAAGGCTTTGCTTTATTAGGAGCTTTAACTAAAAGCTACTTATAAGAATGACAGCTTGGTAAGTACGTTTATCCGTCCGTCAGCCGTTTGCACGATAACGGATTAAGTTTTTCAAATTCTGTTTTCAGAAATCTGACCCTCAAGGTCTTAGCTCAGCTGTATCAATTTTTCAGGCTTTTTCTTGGACCCCTTCAAGTCGATTGCACGTGTTAAAACAGTGACCGTAAAGAATACTAAGATAATGGAATGTCATATACACTGCCTGGCCAAAAAAATTCGCCGTCTAGAGATTTTAAATAGCAAATACTTAGCGCCACTTATTTGCATATTTTTGCATACAACGGGTCTACTAGTTATAAAAGATGATGTGTTCTATAGCTTATCACGTTCTAACCATGTCGGAAGGTGTTGCACGCGGTCTTGGAAGTGATGTCAATGCATTTCAGAAGGGCCAAATTGTTGATCTGCATCAAGCCAAAAAATCAACAAAGGATATTGCTGAAATTACTGGAATCGGATTAATAACTATAGTTATTATATCCAGCGCATTATAAAAATACCTGGAAAGACAGTGGCAATTCTTCAACTTCGCGGAGTAAATGTGGCCGGAGATCTGATCGTAACCGATCAGATCTGATTTACTCCAGAAAATTTTGACTGATCGTAACCGGAGATCTCTGAAACTGCTGGTGAAGTGGAATCGCAAAAAGTCAACAGTAGAGCTCACGGCAATGTTTAAAAATGAAAGTAAAAATATTTCTAGTCGCACAATGCGACGTGAGCTGAAAGGAATGGGACTGAACAGTTGCGTGGCAATAATTAAACCTGAAAAAACGACTGCAGTTTGCAAGGGACCATAAATATTGGATTATAGAGCAGTAGAAAAAGGTCATGTGGTCCGATGAGTCAAGATTTACTCTGATCCAGAGCGATGGGCGAATTAGGGTCAGGAGTAGTCCTAGTCAGAAGGGAACCACATGAAGTTAAGGACCCCTCATGCCAAGTACCCAGTGTTCATGCCTGTGATGGAAGTGTTATGATCTGGAGTTGCTTCAACTGGTCTGGTCTAGGCTCAGCAACCTTATGCAGCAACAAAATGAAATCAACTAATTACTTTAATCTTTTGAATGACCATGTCATCCCATGAATGGATTTTTTTCTTACCTGGCGGCACAGGCATATTCCAGGATGACAATGCAAAAATTCACAGAGCGCGAATTATGAAGAAGTGATTAAAAGAGCATGTATGATAATTTTCCACATAGATTGGCCACCAGAGTCCAGATCTTAACCCTATTGAAAATCTTTGGGATGTACTGGAGAAAAGTCTAGGAGGTGGAGCAATTCTTCTGTCATCCACACGAGATCTCGAGGGGAAATACTGCAGTATTGGACGAAAATCGAGACTGAAAGACTGCACAACCTTGTGGTAACAATGCCTCGAAGAATGCGCGCCGTAATAAAAGCTAAAGGGGGTCCAACGATGTACCAGAGTAAGCGACTTTTTTTCTTTTGGCCAGGCAGATTCCTCAAGAATGAATACACTGTTATTTTCTGTTCATCTTTTAAGCACTGCTGACATAGGCACGCGAACATGACGATCGCTTTGTCGCATATAAAGCTCCTTCTAGGGTTGTTGCAAGATTTTACTAAAATTTGGGACAATTGTGCATCTTTAATTCTTAACAATTTGACTACTACGTCAAACATTTTTATGAAAACATGTGAGGAATTGATTTTTTAATGTATTAATATAATTTCTATTTTCATTTTTTGGTTGGTTATTTGTTGAGATTATCAGTTCGTTTTTACAGTGCTAATGAAGTTGTTAGCATTATACATTATCTCTCATCGTTTGACTATCCCTTGCCTAGGCACTGTTCTTATTAGTATAATTTCCACGTGTTAATTCGTATAAATTCCTCCGCGTTGTCTCATTTACAGTCTACAAGTATCAATATCATACGTTCGTTACCGCCCGCACAAAACCATCTTGAGTAGTATCCCTTTAATAACACAGCCAACGATGAAAATACTTTTAGAACGAATGTGCCTTCTTCTTATGTTCTTTAGTGTGCTGAATCCGAATCTGTTTTTAAATTTTTTTTCTAACACGTTTTCAAGTTTTGCACTCTAGAGATTGCACTGTTAAAATAATAGGTATGAAGAGAAGCGGCTCAAATAGTGTTAAAGTGCCCATATTTTTGGGCCACAAGGAAATTTATCAGGCCCCAAAACTCTGAATAATATGTTTCATTGAAAAACAAGAAATCTGTGGGTGATAAGAAAAAAAACTGAGATCAGATATGGATTGAGAACAAAATAAAAAAAGCATAAGAATCAGCTCATAACGTTAAAGTTTTTAAAAAGTTATTTTTTGTTGGCCTGTGTAATTACTATTATTATAACTACCTAGTATGGGTACATCATTCTGATTATTCCAGAATCTTTCAATCATTACAATCACCACATACAATAAAATCCTTTTCAAAAATAACGTACATGTGCCCAGTATTACCATTCCAAAATTCCAAAAAACAAAATGAAAAATGTAATTATTTTTAGTAATAAGAACATATTGCATTGTATAATTAATTTTTGTCTTATAAATCGCACTGTTATTTTTAGAATTTGAATTTTCTCTGGAGTTTATTATTAAGTAAATAAAATTATTATGTTAATGTCGATCCATGTGTGTATATGCTTTTTTTTCTAATTATAGATTTTAAAAATGGATACAAAAATGAAAGATAAATTCACCGACTTTTTCTATGAATATCATTACCATTCTTCCTCAACTATGAAATAATTTATTACAAATGCAATCAACACTTGTAAGTTCATTTTAAAACTTCGACGTTGAAATAAAAATGTTAAGAGTATAATTTGGATTTTTCATATTGCGTTTTATAGTTCATTATCTTTCAGAGAGATATTAATCCTTGATTGGATATAAATGTGAACTTATTTATCCTAAAGTTATCGCAACAAATATGCTGACCCTTTTATACAATCGAACAATATAATTTAGTCTTCCAGTAAATTGCTGTCAACGTCCTTTCATAACTCCAGTTTTTTTTTCTTTATTTATTGTATTGTCGATGTTTTTTTGTCGATTTTTTCCGCTTCATGGTCTCGCTGATAGATGAATTCGAAAAGGAAAAAAAAATTAAATTAGTTTTGCGGATTTTCTTTTTCGTCGAAATTTGCAACGTCTATGGTGTCGGAGGGCGGTAAATAGTCGGATGTGTGGAAAATTTCTGGAGCTTCGTAGGACGGGCTCTTCTGTCGGTTTCCTGCCTGTTTCTTCTGAAAAGGAAATAAAATAAATAAAATATGCCATCACAGATTTTTAGGGATTTGTATCAATGTAATCTGCAAACCTTGAAAAAAGGCTTTAAGACTTTGGAGAAAGAGTTTTCAGGTCGCAACTCTTTTTCGGCGATCATTATTTTCTCTTCCATAATATCGACATCTTGTCGAACTTTCTTGATGAATGCCTTTTAAAAAAAAATGATCAAAATTTTTTGGATCAAAAGTTTAGAAAGCAATTACCGTATATTTTTTTGAAACCATAAAAGGCTCTACACATTTTACATACTATTGAAACTACTTGTATATAAATTTGACTAAATAGAACTCAAAAAGCTTTGTATATTTCACGGATTCTGTCCGGTAATTTCCTAGAACCGATATATTCAAATATTTTATGCATAAAATTTACATAAAAGATTCGGCATAGATTCTATGAGTAATGATTCGGGTGATACTGATTACTGAAACTGGCGCTGTCAGTATTTCGCAAATAAAAAAAAAAATAGACGTGCATTAGTACGGTATTATTCTCGTTAATATTATTATTATTATTATTATTATTATTAGTAGTAGTAGTAGTAGTAGTAGTAGTAGTAGTAGTAGTCGTATAACGAGAATTATGAGCAAATCTTTGAGTTACATGTCATAATGTCACCTCGAAATGGATAAGGAGGATTGTTCGACAACATCGGATACTTCAGCTAGTATGAATGCTTAGAGATGAGTCAAATGTAACTCATCGTGTACATATAAGAAACTTTTTTGAAATCATAAGTTTTATTTTTATCTACGCATTTGAGAGGATTTGGCCATCGAACGCAAACACGTTATCCATTCTAGTAACTTGTGTTGTTAAATTGACCATGCTTATTTCCAGTACCATTTTACAACTGTTCTTCATATTCAGTGAAATTTAAACATATTGCATATAAAATACAACAAGCAATTAGATAATTACTAGAAATCCACCCGTACAGGTTGAAGAGTAAAGAAATGAAAGTGGAGCATCAATGGTGTTCAAAACTTAATATTCTGCAACAATATACTGTTCATCTGCATAAAACGTTTTCCAGTTTATTTATTTAATTGACAACAATGACGGAGTATTGTCTTAAACCACAACAATCCCTGACTTCGGACGTATTGTTGTAACTTTCTTTGTTGGCCTCGGACGGACAGACGGATAAGAGAATTATACAGGATGATTTACATCGAATGTAAAATACTTAAAGGGGGTATTATAGAGGTTAAGATAAACACAAAACGTCCTATGAACATGGGTTCAAATATGAACGATAACCGAGATATGAACAGAAATAAAAATGCCGCCACCAAGATCAACAAGTTAATAACTCAGATTCTGTAAAGCCTAGATTAATGAAATTTGGAGGAATAACAGAGTACATAAGACTGTGTATACCTTTAAAATTTGATCTAATTCTAACAAGAAGTTTCCAAGTTACTCATTCAACATCATAATACGTACGTGTTCACTTGTGAGTACTAACTAGCACTTGTCACAATTTTGACTGTGTAACTCGGAAACTTCTCGTTGGAATTCAATCAAATTTTAACGGTATACACAGTCTTATGTACCTTGTTATTCCCCCAAATTGCATTAATCTAGGCTTTACAGAACCTGAGTTATTAACTTGTTGATCTTGGTGGCGGCATTTTTATTTCTGTTCATATCTCAGTTATCGTTCATATTTGAAGCCATGTTCATAGGACGTTTTGTGTTTATCTTAACCTCTATAATACCCCCTTTAAGTATTTTACATTCGATGTAAATCACCCTGTAGTATTAGAATATTCTGTTCAACGAAAGTTTGACTGGGTATGTCTAGTTACATTTTCGATTTCAATTGTTAGACATTAATATCATTTTGCAATAATGTCTAACAATTGAAATCGAAATTTAACCATAGATTGCTTATTACACAGATGCGACAATCAATTGTTAGGAGTGGTAACTGTTTGCTCATTGTTTTGACGTCATCGATTGTAGCAATGCCTCTGACTTTCGCTGGGTGCGCTACAATCGATGACTATACTAAATTATCGTATTTAATAAAAACCATGAGTCATGCAGTTTCGACAACATAAAAAAGTATAACACATCTTTTTGGAAATTTACATACAGAATTGTTTATTAGACATTTCAATACATGTAAGAACGAATGTTCTCAAACAGCGCGCCCAGGGGTATTGCTACAATCACGGTCTATAGATATTCATGGTCATCGAGCTCCATTGTTAGAATGAAGCTAAAATTTCTAGCTCCCAATAGGGCGGGAACTCTATTGAAAACTGGCGCTGCATGTACAATCGGCCCAAAAACGCCTGCAGCGCCGCCCTATCGACAGACAGAAACTTTACTTTCATTTTCAGTTTCAATGAAAAACCTCTATCGCAGGTCACGGTCGGCCCTGGTGCGATCTATGCGGCAGCTGGCGCGATCTGTTTTCCTTAGCTTCTCGAAACAATGGAATATGGCCGAAGCTCGATGACCATGAATATCTATAGACCGTGCTACAATCGATGACATCAAAAAGAATGTGCCTTGCAGTTTCCACTACTAACAATTGAATGTTGCATCTGTGTAATAAGTAATCTGTGATTTAACTGGACATGCCCTGTCAAACTTTCGTTAGACAGAGTTTAGTCGTTTCTATAATTTATAATTCTACTGGAAATTCAGGTAAAACCTTTTTAGAATCCGTCAAATGAACTCCTTTTCTTTTTAAATTTCATTCCTTAGAAAATTTATAAGTCATATCAACAGCCGAAGTGCAATGATCATGCACGTGCATCCGTTAACATAAACCGTCCTCATCATCGCCGGAATAGAAATTTCCGAAGGATAAACCAACTAAGCAGCTAGCCAGAAATTGGGGGGGGGGGGCGCGAGATATCCAGATAGATCAATCGGATAGCGTGACAAAGAGGTCCAAAAATTCCGACGGAAGAAAGCCAGCCAGCCGAGAGCAACTAGCCAGAGGGAAGGCGTTTCTTGGGATAAACGGAAAGATGAATCGCCACACCACCGTCGTCTCCATCGTACTGAGGGATTCAGACAGCGCACAGCTCAGGAACTAACTTCTTATTATTCAGTCCCATATCATACAGAAGATTCATTCTGAGATGATGAGCGGAGTCAAGGCCAGCAGCTATGAGGGCAGCGGAAATTCGTCTTCTATCTTTTCTATTCCGTTTTTACTTTTCAGTGACGAGATATTAATAATCACTGACATTCAGCCTATCAGGAGATTGGCCTACTGTAGTTTTTCTTGGTCTCCAAGCTATTAGTAAAGAGACAAACAAACATCCATGCCCTAAACGGGATTAGAACCCGCGACTCGATGGTCTGGAGAACGACAAGGCTTGCGCCTTAGCGCTCTCGGCCACCAATGTTTATTTTCTTTTAATATAATTGGACCGAGATACGTAAAGGCTCAAAAATTACAAGCCAGTACTACAACAAAGGTAAATACTACCAGATGGGATGAATCCGATAGAATGAATGCCAATTCAAATGATCAGATCGAATTTCCAAGCGACTCTAGGGGGTCCATCGAGCGCTGCAATTGTTAAAAGGGCATGTGATTGTTCTAATCTCATTATGTTTTTGCTTAGCTCAACATAACTATGATATACACCTCCATCCATGGACGTAGCCGCGACTTAAGTTTGGGGGGAGGGTGGCAAATAAAATAGATGAGATATTACGTTGTTTTAAAAGTCCACAAAATACCATTCCATCTACATCTTATTTCTACCATTAATCAAATATTTGTATACTTGATTGAGGGGGGGGGGGGCCCCCCAAGTAAACGGATCAAATCATCAACGTATCAAGCTCCGCAATCGAATAAAGTGCCATTGCCAGAAGCCGACAATCAGTCAATTCACTAATTCCTTTTCATATGTATCAATAATAATTCATTTATTGTCAAAAAATATTTTAGACAAAGTCTCCTCTCCTGTCTATCATCAACAATCATAGTCACCTCCAAACCGAGCAAATACGTGATGATTCTTTTTGTCACCGTTTTAATGAGAATGTCGAGCAGATCGCCTTAGGCAACAATGCTAGTGTCTTTCAAATTTAGGAGACACGTTCATGCGACCATTAAAAATTCTAATTTTATTCGTATGAATATACGAGGGCGAGTCAAATGAAAGTGAGCCAATCCATCCCGCGCAAAAATGGTTCGATCCATTATCTGCGACGCATGTGCATAGCACACAGGCATCTCTCATTTACGAAAGTGACACGTAGGTGGGAGGATAAAAGTTGACATAATTGACGCTCCAAATGATGAACAGCATGGCGTGGTCAGGTTTTTGACAGATGAAGGTGTTTGCCAACACGAAATTAGTCGCTGTATGGCTACCGTGTACGGCGAACATTGCATTTCATAGCAATGTGATGTCCCCTGTGCTGAAATGGGCCTAACATCGCAGTTCCCATTATAACAAATTCCTGCAAGATATTGTAACTGGCGTTGTTTCACACCTTGATTCCGGTTCCTATTTCACTTTCTGCATAATAAGCCTTAAGAATGTGAGATGTGGCTCGAGACCTTATCCATGTGGATATGTAGTCGATGAACGTCTCTACCATAGAGACGAGGAATTTTTTGGTGGTCAACTGGGCCCATTACTTTCTCTTGGAAGTAGGCAGAGTTGATTTTAACGCAACTAGTCGTCGTGTGCAATTTGAGTTTTACCACGAGCACTGCAACTACAGGGTGACTCAAAAAAACGGGAACTTTTTAACAATCCAATAAAACCAAGAGTGATGGAAGAAAAACATTTTCTTCATAGTAATTGAAACCTGTATACTTGCCATTTACGAAACATTAATGAAATTTATCATTTTTTATGGCGTCCTCCTGTACGAATGCATTCTTGAAATCTGCTGTTGAGATTCCTCACTGACCCTGCAACATCTCAGCTGGGATACTGTGAATTTCATCCTGAATTCTCTGTTTTAACTCACTGTTCTCTGGGTTAACCAAAATTGTTGGTCGAGTCGTGTACACTTTACTCTTGAGATAGCCCCACAAGAAAAAATTACAAACGGAGAAATCTGGCGATCTAGGGGGCCTGGGAACGTTACCGAATCTTGAGATCACACGGTTAAAAACTTTTTAATGGCTAACCCACGCTGTTGCCCGTTCCACTGATCCATGGTTACTAAAATGGCAAAGTGTTTACTTGCTCAAGGTCACTGTCCCACAGTGCTGCCACCTGCTCGAGGCTGCCATTACGCATTTCAAAAATTCCCGCTTTTTTGGGTCACCCTGTATAAACCCTTTGGAAAACTCTTTGCATTGGTTGATGAAAGTAGCCCGTTCTTTGCCTTCTCTGTGACGGTAATGAATAGTAGGCGGCGTATTAGTGTCATCGAGATATATCCAACCTTCATCTAGGCTGCCCACCCATTACCATCTATCCTGTGTAATCCCCCTAACACAAATGCCAGTCGCATAGATAGGGTGCGCAGGAAGTAGGAATGCCCATGAACAAAGTTACTGCCACTTCCTGTGCCTTCCTTCGCTTCAGATCATAGAAATGTCTGAGGCAAGGAAGAGTAAACAACGAACGATTTAAGGAACAAAAATGCCGTGTTGTATTGCTCCCGGGTTTATTTATTGAGCAAATTAAAATTTCATCGACTTCCGTGTACCGTTTTATGGTATCCCAGTTCATAATAAATTAATGATAAATCGGGGCGTTTGGCAGCACGTTAGAAGCAAAAGTCAATCGGAATAATGTCGACTGCTAGTCACAGCGAACGCCGAAAGTCACTTACTACGGAAGCAGAAATACGTCTAGGCAAAAGTAAGCAAATGTTTGCAAACATGCACTCCGTCCATAGTTTCTGGCATTGGCGAAGCTTTCGCGGATGTGCCGTTCTGTCACCACGAACCTTATGCCAATGTTGCAGTTTCAGGTTTTCTCGAATGATGCGTCGACATTTCTTTGGGACATTTTCTGCTTCTTGGCCACGTAACGCTGTGTAGATGGGTTTTCTAAAGACGCCATAGCTCGAACTCTCTTCATGTTGACTATGTTGTTTCTGGTTAGTTTTTCACTATGAAGCTGTTTGTTTCTCTGAATAACGTTTCTGATGGTGCTTTTATTTACGACGAGACCTTGCTCTTTTTTGGTTTTAATTACAGAGGGTTGTTAGGAATCTATGGTAATGTTACTGAGGGCCAAAAAAGGTGGAAAACCCTTTCGCCATTGTCGAGTGTGTTCAATCTTGTATCCATGCATTGCTGTTTCCACTGCAGGAGGCTGGAACGCAGAACATCAAGAACAATTCGTAACCATTCCAGTGATACGCTTTCCAAAGATCCTCCACTGTTCGCGGTCGTCTCTTTCAGAGAGCCCATTTAACTAAGCCAAAGCCACAAAATCCATAGGCAATGCATTCGGCAACTTGACGGATATGTCGCTGAACGGAATGGAGCGGATTCTGGTATCTTCTTGCATGCGTTCCAGGAACAGGCGCGTTGACGCGGCCGTGTGACTCGACGCCTTGTCTTGGTGCAACCACAGCTTGTTTACCTTTGTACCGTACAAACCGGGGATGTCACGGGTAAATATGAGGGTTAGAACGTTAGTCTGAAAGTACATGGGGTTGGCTGTGGCCTTTGACTCAACTTTGTGTAAAGTTAACTTGCCGTTGTAGCTGTCTCTGGCCATGATCATGACATCTTTTGAAAATGTTTCCTTACATCACGTTAACATTTTCTTAAGTCCTTAGAACCTCTTGGGCGGTAAGAAATGGCTCGGCTCTTGTTGCAGTTGCTTAAATATGCCTCGTCTAGTTTTGACCACGTATTGCCACTTTTCATCCACCAGGTATCATTTATGCAGTTACGCCAATTTTCCCGTCGCTCTTGAATATGGCGCGCAACAACCTGAGGTTCTTGTACTGCTTCTCCAGTTGTAAATCACGATTGTTGACAGTTGTGCTTATTTTCTTTGCAATGGCCGATTGTGTTGGTGGATTGCATCCGGTTACGAGAGCCCGGACAACGTCAGGGATACGGCTCGTGGATGGTCTCTAATTGGCCTGCTCTTTACCCTCAGAAACGGCGCCGCCTCTGGTTTTGCCAATGTTATTTATACAATTGATATCAGTTTCTTGGAAACTACGAAGCTTCACTTCTTGCATGCTTTCATAATTTCGAAAGAGCTAAATTTGATGTCGGAAAAGGCTGTTATGTAGCCCTCCCAATACATGTCAATTTTCGATGGCATAGCTCAGTGTTTTTAGTTCGCTGTTCGAATACTAACTATAAAATATAATACCTGCCTTAACAATACTCCACGTGACAGTTCACGTGAAATGAATGCGCGCGCCACATTTAAATATGCTAATTGATATCATGATCCCTAACAACCCTCTGTATTAGGGAATAACTGAAACCAAATACACCCTTCTCAAAACGTGTTTAATTTTGCTACCATTTTAGGCTTAGGCTTGTCAGCTACCTGTTAAGATTTATTCTACAGTGCACGTCCTTTAAAGTGCATGGAATCGTCAGGCATAATATACGAGGAATCGTGCAAGATGATAAAAAAAATCCTATTTTTCTGTCTGCGATGAACTTTTGGTCAGTCTCAATCTTGCCGTTGAAATGCGTATCCAGCGTTTCATATCTCCGATGTTTTTTATATGTAATTTTTCTATATATATAGTTTTTAAAACTTGTAGTCTTGTCTCACTATTATTAAAGCTAGAAATATATTTGGAAGAAACTGTTTTTTTTTTGTTTTGTTTTTTTTTTTTTGCTATTTCACTTTTAAATCTGAAAAATGATAAACTTTCAAAATGTTCAACTTGTTATATTCTACTTCAAACCTTTTTTTATTATTCCATAAAAACTTAAAGAATATTAATATTAAAATAAATAAATCCTTTTAAAAGGATTGCTGGTTTTTATGTTTTAATAATTGTTAAGAAGTACCTCTAAATTATCGATTTTGACAAACGTCTTTTCGAGTTCTTTGCATTTTTTATTTATGTCAGGAATGGATCGGTTCAAGCACTGACTGTCATCGCTTCGGATCTGATATTTTAAAAAATAAATTAAAAAATATTATTAATTAAAAAGAAAACACTTTTACAGCTCTAGAGTTTCCTTCATTCTATTTATTTATTCTATCATCCGCAATGAATACAAATGAGCTCACCATGTCGATAAATCCGACAAATTCGTCTAAACGGAGAAGCATTTCCTCTATGCTTTCTTCGAGGCATTTTCGCTGAAAATAAACAAATCGAATACCACATTCGAAGAATCATTTATAAATTCAATGAAATAAAATTAATATAAAAAAAAAAATTCCTTTGCTCTGGGAAGATAGTTAGTCAAACGTAACGAGCTTGTCAGGCCCTCATTAGAGCGCAGCGCTTTCTATTCACATACTCCCTCCCTCTCTCAGTTATTCATAGGAAATTCAATGTACAACCTCTTTGGAGAAGTCGACGTTGATGTAGGTAGCGTAATCGTTCGCCAAATCCCTGAGTAGCCGCTCGTTGTCGTCGTCCGTTCGACCTTCTTCCTCTGTTTTAATCGTCGTAGTTCCTTCAGGAGGCGCCGCCATAACAAGAAATGTAGAGCGGATAGGACGGCGCACGCCCTCTCTCGACGTGATTGCGAAATTTCAATACAAGTGATGACCAATCGATGCAATTTTCATTTGCGATTGAGAAGGAAATGATAACGACATGTATCAGATACAAACGATTATAATGCAATAATCTTTATAGTGACAATATTATTGCAACAACGCTTAACAATGAAATATGATAACTGAATGGAAATGCATGCTTGTCGTTCATTTGTTGAATAATTATTTTAATACTTGCAGTTTAATAATAATAATAATACAAAATTATATAATTTCTTGTGTAATTTATTTATTTTTTAAAAATCACAGCACCTACTGGATAGATGATTTAAAAATAACAAGAAATTCACTTATTTAGGTAGGAATTATGTTATTACAATTTTTCTCAATACAAATAATAACAATGTGGAACAAATAAACGTTTCTTCTACCCCGTAATGGTCTCCTAGACGGGATGGGCAGAGGATTATTTCCCAACTTAACTCAATAGCTGCCACGATCCCCATTTTGGGATCTGGTACTAACGGAATCTTTCACTTATAAATACAAGGCATCCAAATGGTCCATGATGTTATCTCCGAGTGGGATAATAAACTGAACGCTTTTGTTCTGTTAGATAAATATACCAGCTCGTTTAACTGATCCAATCATCGTTTTCCATGAGAAAAACGATACCTGTTTTTACAGGGAAATAAAAATCCGATCATCGGCCAGCCCAGAAGTCTCTTAATTAAAGGTAATTGTCAACATCGTGAATGTATTATCATTGCATTATTTTATGCCAATGTAATTTCAATGAGTAAAATGAGCCCAAACTTTTCAATCCCTATTTGGGGATCTGATTAAAAATTGAAATTTTGAAAGAAATTCTGATGCCATCTTTGAAATTACATACAGGGTAAGCACATAGCCCTTCCCTGATAAAGAAAATTAATAAATAAAAAAGCAAAAAAACTATGCCAGATAGACAAATACGGTTTTTTGCACGATGATCTTCATCTTCATTTCTTCACTTAAACAGGGCCGTACTTCAGCCCCCCGCCCAAATTGACCACGTCTATACAATTCTGTTACATGCGGGAAATAAAATCTTGGGTACGATGTTGCACTTAAACATGTGAATCTTCGAAGCTCTGAGAACATCTAGACAATATTCAATTCTCGCCATGTATTCGCTGGCATATCTTCTGTTACCGTCAATATCGCATCCATTATTCTTGCTTTTGATGTTACATCGAGCAAATATTTTATCCTTAATATATCCCCATAGGAAAAAGTCTAAGTGTGTTATGCCCGGAGAACTTGGGGGCTCTGCTTTATCACTATCTCTTCCAAACCATCAGTTGAGAAACGTTGAAACGAGGAATTCACGAGCTGATAATGCCCAATAAATTTGATGCTCTTAATTGGATCTTTGCCCAATAAATTTGCTGGTGAAATTGGATCTTTCATTACTCTCAGTGTGGTCTCTCAATGTCGTGAAGAACAAGGCCCAACGAATATCCACTGCCGTTTTAAGAAATTTGTACGTGAAATCTATAAAAAAAATATCTTTTGGGGAATCTAAAAGTTTTTCAATAATTCGATTTTGCAATAAATTAATTAGACAGGGAAAAATCCATTCAACAACAAACAAGTATTACGGCAATAACTGCGAAGTCGTGTGGTTAATTTAAAACGATGACCTATATTTAAAAAAAAATCTGATAACATTTCTGAATAATATTCCCAAGACTGAAATACAAATCTTCCAAAGAAAGCTTATTTTATAAAAAGAAATTCCTTTGATTATTGTACTAAATAACATCTTGCAAACATTCCTAGAAGAAGCTTAACTGTGACACAAAAGTAATTTTGAATTCGGGAATTTAAAGTTTAGGTAAGTTACTAATACACAAGTCAGGCAACCGAAATGTCCAAGACCGATAGAATTTTAAGGAATTCAAGGATAAAAAGGAAATCGTTTTTTTTTTCTAAAGAAGCCTTTCGCTGTTAAGAGTTAGATGAGGTTGCTAAGGCAAGGCGTATTTCTAACGGAAATGTGTACTTCAAAATAAAATGAGCATCAATTGTTGAGGCCTTCTGTGTAAGCTTCTTCATAGTCTAATTGCTAAAGCGTTTCTACATAAGCATTTACCAACAGAGATAAACAAAATGTAGCGCAAACAAAATAAAAAAAATACATAACGTATTAAAATGTTTTTGGCATAGAATCTTTTATTTTAAAAGGGAGTTAAATAGAGAATAACAAGAAACCTAAATTTGGTTAATGAAATGAATGCTTATTCAGTTTGTTTTTAACGTCACTGAAAAGTCACCTGACCATCTTAGTCCAACCAACAATGTAACAAACAATGGAAACAATTAGAGAGGGAGGTTAAACAGCGTCATGGCAAAATTGAGAAATGCAAAAAGTAGCAATGGAAATTAACCTTAGTCACGTCCATACTCATTTCTAAATCTCATGAAACTACAGAACGCCACAGATTAAGGAGAAAAACAACATGTTTTCTCCTTAATCTGTGCAGAACGCCTTGAGCTTTGGGCTTTGTCGCTCATAGACGCCATTTGCAATATGACCGATGTTAGAGACAAAGCCCAAAGATGCCACCTACATCCGAAGACTGTTAAGATTTCTCTCAAGATTATTAGAATAATAAGGTTGTGCGTTCAGGAAGGTTCCCTCCTATTGGTCGAATTCAAGCAAAGCTGATGACGTCAGCCAGAGGCAATCGGCGCGGAAGAGACTGAAGTGAAAACGATACAATCACCATAGATATAGAAAAGTTCTTCCTCTATATCAATGACAATCACGACAGTATATTAGGGATTCTCCTAATTTATGCCTGACGTCATGACGCATGCGCACTACACCTCAACCGAGTCAAAAGAACTTCCGGAAGACCTGAATACTTACTAAATGTAGTTGATACTCATCCCCGCTTGTATTCCACTATAAATCAGCATTTACTTTAATTTTTTTAATTTTAAAAAGTTATATTCAGGCCTGGTTATATTAATATTTTCATTTTCTCATTTACTTCCCATAACTTCTCACATCCTCAACTGTGATCAACGAAAAACCATCACCCAACCAGTGATCAACGAAATTCCATCAATCAACCAGGAATCAACCATACACCACCATTTCAACCAGTGATCAACCATAAACCATCATTCATCCAGTGGATTTCGATGCGCATAATACACAACAGTACAACAAAAATGTTACATCCATATATCGAGCAATAGTGCATCATGACTGCCTAACAAAGGGTAAGCCATAAACTGTTAATTTACACAAAGGTAGACCACTATAAAACTGTTTCTATAACCCATAAATTATCAGTGATTCCAGCACATAACTAAATTTCAAACAAAATAATTACATATTCGTATCGTAAAGAAATTTTTAGTTTTGATGTTATCAAAAATGTTGTTGTATCAAAATTGTTGTTACATTAGTCATTAGTTACAAAAAAATTTTATTATTATAAATTGTTTCACCCATATTTCCACTTTCATTATAAAGTAATTTTCTTATTTAAAAAGTTTACACTAAAGTTGAGAAGCAAATGTACATTTTAATATTATATATTTGAGGAAATAATTCCATAAGAAATAGAATAATACTAGTGATGTCAAGATCCGGATAATTCAAGATCCGGTTCTTCATCAGAAATCCGAGATCCGAGATTCGGATCCTATATCAGGAAATTGTGTATATGCAAACCTTTTCTGAAAGCAGTTTATAAAAGCTTTTAGTCCTCTTAAGTCCTAATTAGTCTTAATACGCATCCAGCGAAAGGATCCGAAATCCGGATCCGGATATTTCTAGATCCGAATCCGGATATTTTCAGACATCACTAAATCTAAATAATACCTTTTAGATTATAAAAGGATAAATATAGCCATAAAAAAAATCTCGAGGGTTCGAGCACCCCCCCCCCCCCCCCCCCCCCC
>JAHWFO010018525.1:231554-246845 GCA_023313115.1 Rhysida immarginata | reverse complement strand
TGAATTCTATATTGCACAAACTTTGCCTTACATTGTTGGTCATGAGACATATATTGTTGATCCTTGCATTGTGTTAGTGCATTGCGTGTTGACACCATTGTTGATACCTATTGTTGCACAAACTTTTATTTGCATTGTTGGTCATGAGATATATAATGTTGGTCCGTTCAGAGTGTTTGTGAATTGCGTGTTGATACCATTGTTGATACTTATTGTTGCAAAAACTTTGCCTTGCATTGTTGGTCATGAGATATATCTCATAAATATGCCCTGCCATAACCATGAATATCGATTTTTTTATCAATAATTATTATTTTTTCTAAATCTGAAGTAGACAGTGACCTTCCTCATGATTTGAAGGTCATGTATGCGAAATTTTATCAAGATCGGAATAAAACTGGTGATTTGTATAAGAAACAAACAAACAAACAAACACACAAACAAACATCCTTCTGTATATATATAGAAGAAGATATTCCAAAATTTAATCCAAAAAAAAGTCCGAGTCACGCTGGGGTTAACACCTAGCTTATTTGGTAACACATCAGATCCAATCATTTCATAAAAATACATTTTGACTATACTCTGTGGGAATGTATATATTTTGAAACCTGAGATGCTGATAATGCAATGATTGAACGTTCGTTTCTGAGAAATAATAATAATGAACATAAAATGATGATGCAGTGACAGAACATCAATAAGGCAGCGTCTGTTGATGAGGCTAAGTAGTAACACATGTCTCCCTTGAGATCTGTATCAAACGTCCAGACGATTGGCAAAAATTTATATCTGGAAAGGAAAGATAAAGAACGAGTATTGGTCAGAGAAACTCTGCAACTAAAACAGAAAAAGCTATACGGGCATTTGAAACATTTGAACAACGGGAGTTTCGAATAGAGCAAGAGCTTCTACGTCAAGGGTAAGAAAAACTTGAGTCTATCTGGTGATGCTCCGCAGTGGTGAGGCAAGTCAAGAAGAGTTTAGATAAAGTCCCGGTATATCACCTAGAATTCCTGTTTTTCGTATTTTTCGAAGAATGGATAGCCCTTTGCTCTGTGTTGTATTGATTCAGTTATTATTTAAAAAATTGGGAGTTATAATTGAATTTTTTGAGATTGTTCTCTTTACATACAAGTGTAATTATCTCGGGCAAAGCCGGGTACCTCTGCTAGTCTTCTAAATCTGTGCACACATCTTTTTTTACTTCAATTGGGTTTTTCCTCTTGTACTTTTCTGTTTCTGACACTTCTTTCTCATTACTGGAAATTTGATCAAAATCTTGTTATCCATAAAAGGTAACAGTATTATCTTCATTAACTCCTTTTACTCCTAACTTGGTTTCATCAAATTTTACATGTTTTGTTTCTACAATTTCTTATTTACTAGGATTCCATAATCGAAATCCTTTTGTCCATGTAGAATATCCCACCATGATACATTTTCAAGCTCTCAAATCTAATTTTCCTCTGGTTTCTTTTGATATGTGTACATATGCTAAACATCCATATGTTTTCAGATGTCGTACATTAGGTTTATGACCTACCCATATTTCTTCAGGAACCTCTCCCCCAGTCAAAGGATGAGTCACTCTATTTTTGATATAAGCTGCGATTACTATTGCTTCAGCCCAAAATTTATGTGGCAATCTTGGTGCCACCACAAAGTTGCTTCCAACAACTGGGCTGGCGAAAGGCCCCTGGACAAGCAGTCACTTGGATTCTCCGAGCCTGGTACATGAATCCGAAAAAACGAGAAGGTCATTAATAGGGTAGCGAGCCGAGTAACAGTTTGTTCCGCTGTAGGTAAACTACTTGCAGGTGGAATTATCCTTCGTTCACAGAGCAAATTAGCGATTAGTTGCGCTCCGATTACTAGATCGAACCGATCTGGGACATTCTAGGATGGATTGGCTAGCGGTAAGTCGTTCAAGTAAGAAAATTCATGAGTGAGAATGTCTACTGTGGGAAGATTATCAGAAATGCGACTGACCTCCAACGGAGTAGTAGAATGCTTTGGCCACATCATGCGTGGCGATTAATGTTTCCGTATCATCCACCTTCGAACTTTCAAAAGGTGTCAGGCAGGGGTGCCCTCTATCCCCCTTCCTGTACATTTTTTATCTGGAACCATTAATGCGATATCTGAAATCGCCACCCAGATGTTCGGGGGATGAGCTGCGTCAATTAACATCAGGACAGTGGCTTACGCAGACGACGTAGTGCTTTTTACGTCGGATTCATTTTCCCTGGGCATCTATAAGGAAACTTTTGACTGCTTTAGTGCTTCGACAGGGAGTTCCATGGGAAATGGACTGTTGATTATCTGAGAGCAATCCCTATAATATTTAACATTGTGTGGCCAAGTGACAGTGTTAACATGGATGTGTTCTCCTTTCTTCTTCCTTTCTCCTTTCTAGTTACTGGTAACTCGCAAAATGTGTTACGCGCCTTGAACAGAATCTTCGTTTTTTCACCTCGATGTTATCGTCAAGGTGCGGTTTATCAAGACCCATGTTTTGCCTCTCTTGACTTTTAAGTGCCTGACTTACCTTCACCTGAACATCTTCGAAGATTGCGTAGTATAATAGTGAACTGTGTGTGGGGAATTTCTGTCGGGTGTCATCCACTTCGGGCAGAATTTTTATTTACTCCCTTTGATTTGGGGAGGTGGGTTGGGTCTGCATGATATCCGGTGTTACCTCATTGCGGCCAGACTTGCTGCAACGATTCGTGTGTTTCTCCTTCCCCCACCTGTTTGGGCGAAATTTTTTTTTTTGGTATCTGCGTTTCTTCTTCAAGGTGAATAGGCTGCCATTGCCTCTTCCGTTGCCAGTGACTATCAACTTACGGCACCCGGACTTGTATAATCAATTTCAACTGGACCTAGTGACTTTTTTACCCGGACTGCGTCAATTAGATCCACAAGATTGAGGCTACCTGCGTTTTTCATGGATCTATCAGCAATCCGACCAGGGGTGCAACCTACATCTTTAGGTAGAATTGTGTGTGGTCAGCCATTTTGAAGGCAATCAAAACAATTGCATTTGAAAGAACTGTGTTTAACTATCAATGGTGGTGGATTCTACACTCTTCAGCGTCTCCATAAATGTAGAGTGGTCGGATCTGCGGGATGCCTCTTCTGTATCGTAGTAGAGACAATTAAGCATATTTTTCGAGTGCTCGTTTGCACAGGCCATCTGGAATTGTCTTAAACTGTATTATGGTCTGGCAGGATTTTCCTACCAGTTAGTGCGATTCCTGATGGACGGTTCCATCGGTGCTCCTTTGAACACGGACCTAACCATTTACATCGCCTTTCTAAATAAAGAACTGTGGCTGACTCGGATGGACAGGTCGAAGGGGTTGAGCCCATCTTCTTCGACCGTTTGGAAAAAAGTGACTGCCCATTTTAAGTCCTTTCTTATTCTGGAATGGAATCGGCTAGATTCCTTACTATAGTGATTCCTTTAGGTTGAAAAGGCATTATTTGTCATCTCAACTCCTTTGCGTGGTCATTGCAGGGGATCGAAATTCCTACTCTTTTCTTCTTATGTTCCTTAAAATCTTCTGATGACCCACCGGTGGGTGAATGAACTTCATATCTAGGCGTTTGAAAAAGTGTAATAGTCCCTTGGGGCTACACCGAATCACTTTTAAGCATGTACACCTGAACGCCCTGAACTAAGATCTTTATAGGATGTCCGGAGAGAGACGAGTTACAACAACAGATTACCAAGAAGTGAATAATCCCACTCAGATTGTTGGAATTGTAGAGCACACAAGACACAAACGCTCCTGTACATCCACCGCCACCCAAAAAGAGAAAAAGCAAGCCCCATGGAAGAAATTGAGGTCGCCTGTCGAACACCTGATGAAGAGGAGTCGGCCACTGCAACATGGCCACTGCTTTTAAAAGATATCCTTGGTAGAGCAAACTAACAGTTGAATATGGGTATTCAGTCTATCGTCGAAGTTCACCACAGCAGGGCGAATATACATTACATGGGCCAAGAAATTATTTAGACGTAGTTGGAGAGGGCCATGCATTGGGAAATTTTAGAATTCTTTTTGGTTTTTCATATGAATTTTTACTGTGTTCATTTTACTGTGTATTCATATTCAGATATAGTAAAATTTCATCAAAAAAGAGCCCGAACAACGTCGGGGATATCAGCTAGTATGCAATATTTTTAAATTTATTTATAACTTTCGGGCTCGTTCTCTATCATTTTTTCTTAGTTTATTAAGATATTTTTAATCGAATATTTTGAATTTTTATTATTTTAAGCTACAGTTTGCATATTTACTTCACGGAAAATTTAAACTAAGATATGAAAAGTAATTTATAAACTCAAAGTTTCAATTTATCTTTACAAAAAATTATTTTCGTTTAAAATATAGCTTATTTAACAAGAGCAAGAGGAGACAATTTTATTTTAATTTTTTCCCCTTTCTTATGACCTAAACAAGATTTGCTTTCATTTACATAAGAGGAAGATTCGCCGTTAGTTTGTTTTTAGGTTAAAGGTCGGCTGTCCTCCAAAGGTCCTGACGTCATTTACTAGTAGACGACCCTGTCCTGATTTGGTTAAAAATGATAAATGTTAAAAAAAAGTTTTAAAGCTAAAAAAAAAAAAAGGGGTGCACAGTCTTAAAGGATTGATCTTCAAATCCTAGATTTTTTTTTTTCATTTTACCTCTGAAAATTTCTTATTCAATACCTAATAAATAGTTTAAAAAAATTAATGGTTTCTTTACTTCTAATCGATTGGTGATTAATGGAAATAATTTGAAAATACGTTGCAGATATAAATTGAAGATAAACCTCGTAAAAAATTTTCATATCTAAATTATGAACGGATATATATTAAGAGAAGGACGAGACACAAGAATCCAGGATAATTCTCTAATATTCTATTTGCTTTTAGAGAATTATCCTTTTTTGCTTTGATAAAGGATAGTCTCTATCCGAAACGTCAGCTTTTTATTTTGATTTTGATTAATTATTTTTGATTATTATATCTTATTTTTTATTTAATTTGTATTTTTAATTAATAACTATTATTCATATCTAAATTAAAAAACCGTTGAAATGTCTTTAAATATAAACCAAAATAATCTATATAATTTTAAATGAAAACAAATAATTAATAATAAAGGTTAAAATAAAATAATTTATTCATCAAATATAAGGCATTCTTTAACGATTTAATACGATATTCAAAGTTATGAAATTTTATTTTTAATATATTAGGATTATAAAATATGAAAATCCAGTAAAAATGGTGTGTAAATGATATATTTACAATATTAATAACATGATGAATAAATCATAATACTTGGTTAGAAATTATTGAGCACTTTCCCATGTGGTCTAGTTGCTAGGATACCTGGCTTTCACCCAGGAGGCCCAGAGACAAATGAAAGAAAGAGACTGGCAGTGACCTCCCCTCTAGTGGTGTCTTCACGCCGCCATATTGGGACTGGCAAGAAACAGCTGATCTCCCGAGGCAATGCATGTGAATCAGTCGGTTTGGTTTGGTTTGTTTGGTATTAACGTCCTTTTCAACTGCTATGGTCATTTCGGGACAGCGTTATAGGGGCTACAAATTTTGCCTCGCAAGGGTTCTTTAGCGTGCAGCCGGCAAACGACTACATGGACCAACAGCTTTACTTCCCTTCCGAAGGAAGTGCGTGATCTCAGGATTTTCCCTTCTGAAAAATTCTTCGTCCTCGGGCATCAGAGGCATCAGAGGCGATCACACAACCATTAAGCCACCGACGCCGATGTGAATCAATCGCAAACAATTATTTTTTCTAATGTATACCTAAGATTTTTTTTATCTCCAGAAAAACTTGCTCTATTAAACAAAAAAAAATAATCATCCAATTCAGTCCATCTGATAAAAAGTTATTTGATGATAAATAAAGTTATTCTTAAACATAAATTTAAAAAAATACGAGGGGCGATTGATGAATAAGGTCTCCATGGCTGTAACTTTTTTATTTGTTAACCGATTTTCAAAATTCTTTTTATATCTTATACTCACATTTGTCCTCTATGTAATGCACTATTCACTTTTTGACATACTCCCCATTCCTTTCCACGCATAGCGCCAACGCGTGACTAGTTGGGTGAACCCGTCGGAGAGGAATTCCTGAGTTGTTGTCGACACCAGGATTGAATGGCAGCGTTTACCTCGCCGTCAGAACCAACTCATGTCCCTTAAGGGGCTCTTTCTTCTTTGGGAAGTGGTGAAAGTCGCAATGTGCAAAGTCTTTCATTTTTGAACTGCAATTTTTCATCTTTGAACTGTAGGCGCTGCAACGCCTCTGGTGTGTGGTGACTCGTCTGCGGGCGGACGTTATCGTACTCCAAAAGAGGGTCCAAAGCTGCCATTCAATCCTGGTGTCGACAACAACTCAGGAATTCCTCTCCGACGGGTTCACCCAACTAGTCACGCGTTGGCGCTATGCGTGGAAAGGGATGGGGACTATGTCGAAAAGTGAATAGTGCATTACATAGAGGACAAATGTGAGTATAAGATACAAAAAGAATTTTGAAAATCGGTTAAAAAAATTACAGCCATGGAGACCTTATTTATCAATCGCCCCTCGTAGTTTAAATGGAAAAGGAGGAAGAGATTATACAATTAACTTGGAAAATTCTCCTTTATAATTTATAATTTGAAAGTAAATAAAATAAAATATACAGTTCACCAATTATAATTCAAATTATTGTTGATTTGTACGAGATGTATTAATTATAATCTCTTCTTCTAATAACTAATTGGACCACATTCTTATACATATTAGTCAAATCGTTTTTTAAAAAGATCCAATACTTCAGTTCACAAGTAATTATAGTATCAGTTAGCTGCTTATTACAATATGTGGATTAATAAATTGATTATTTTATTAAACTGAGAATTATTTCTTCTCTTTCTTTTAATTTAAAATTTTAAAATATATGTCTTTTAAAAATTCGTTAGGCATTGAATCAGCTATTTGAAGTCATTAAAAGTATACGTTATCGTTAGTTAATGCAATAAAGTCTTTTTTTAAAAAAATCAGAAAACAGGTTATGCTTACTAATACCTCCAGAAATCATCTACAAAAACAGATGAAATCACATTGAGAATATACGCCGCCTTAGGTTTTTGCTAATAGCAACATGGCGAATGCTGCACTTCCGGTGGCACCAGTAGCGCTCAGCTAAATGAATAGGACACTGCCAGTCTCTTTCTTTCATCTGTCTCTGAGGAGGCCCGTGTTCGATTCCCGGCATGGGAACATTCTTTTTTATATATACATATTTATATATGTATAAATGAAATTTATTTCATACTTCGCTAAACCTTATACAGGGCATCCCAAAAACTACCTGTCGAGATTAAATGTCAATTTCGGAGCTATACATATAGTACTAATTATTTTGAAACGTCAATTTCTCTCTGCCTCTCTAACTTTTCTATTCCTCTTTATCTTTTCGATGCCGAGGATATTAAATAACTATTGAGTCTTTGTGAAACTTAACCTAGCACAGGATCGGTCTACTGGTCTTCCCAGCTTGTTGGTAAGGGGACAAACACAAACATCCATGCCCTCAGCGGGATTCGAAACCTCGACTCAGCCACCAAGCCGGCTGTAACTTCTTAGCCTGTAAATTGTGTAATTTTGAAAATTTATTCCGATAAAATTGTTGAATTTCAGCTGCTCTCAAAAATAAACGAAACGATGAGGGGTTTTCTCCAAATTTTTATTTTCGGACCGGACACTATTATCAACTTGTTCTCCTTACTCTGATATGAAGGCATATTGAGTTCATATTAACTTCATATGGGCACACTGATTTCATATTGACATCATATAGGCATACTGACTGGGTGTTCGTAAAATGTAGGGTAAGTGATTGTATACGTAAAAATAAGTACAAAGCTCCTCATCCAAAATGTCGACATCTAAATTCCTAGGAATCTAAATACCACACCGAAAGCGTTATCAATGTTTGCATCGTTAGGACAGTTCATTATTTCAGATCCAGCCCTACGTGAATGCGTTCCTTCCGTAAGCCACTGCCGACAACATCGAGCCACCACAAAAACATTACTATCGATCTGCGCCGCGATACGTCGATGAGACCATCCAGCCTCTCGAAGTTCCACAATCTAACCTCCGTCAAACTCCGTGAGTTGTTGCACAGGGGCACGGCAGCATGTGTGAGGCGTTGCAACGGTAGTCAACTGGTCCAGTACAATGCAGATGCCAAACTGATGATTTCATGCAAATCTGGTCGGAACCATTCTTCTCCAGGAGAGGGATAGGAGTCACCTTGTACAACGTTCTTCTGGATGTATTATCTTGCAATTTGAAATCTTTCTTTCTCTAAAGTCTGATGTGGTACACGAGGCGGAACTGACAACAATTCCTCACTCTGCTTTGTTAACATGCCTGGCCTGTTTAGTCTGCTTTGTTTACACAAGGAATTAAATCAAGAGGAAGTGAAAGCCATTGTTTAGTGGCATATACTTGTTCGTCGAACTCAATGATGTCAACAACAATAAAGATTGGATCAAGCCTTCTATGAGCGCGATAACACAAGCACATGTCTAAAGAATTGCCTGGAAAAGTCCACACTTATCATCGTGCACCAGTGTCTGGTAGCCATTCAGTAAAGTATAAGAAAATAATTTTGAACATTAAAAAAAGCTGAAAATAATTTTTTAGCTGTCATGGAATTATAGGGACTTTCTTTGACCTTTATTATTCTTTATTGTTGTTGACATCATTAGTTTGAACGTGCGTCCACAGTATTCATCGAGAACTATGTTTGGTGCTTACCTTTTTCTTAGACACGATTGAATAGCGAAGCGCTCATAGATGGGTCCATCCAGTCTTTATTGTTGTTGACATCATTGGTCGAACTTGACTTGCAAAGCATCTTGGGATAGAAAGCGGACAATCAAGGTTTCTGCACGCTGGTAAAAACATCGTATTTTAGATAACTCTGCCTCTGATTTATTGACTACGTGCATATCGACTTTCGTTAACGTTTTAATGAAAAACCTATTTAATATAATAAATAATAATAATAATCATCGTTTAAATTTTTGATTTCTCGTAGGAGGAACATTGAGTTTCGATTATCGTAAAATCGAAACCATTTTTCTTCCAGCAAATGGATTATTCATATTCTAGGGCTGTTACTGTTTAGCTATTATATTTTAAATTTAATACAACTTACCTTAACGAAGACTGAACAAATTTTCAGCCCGTCAGCAGCTTACAACATACGGTATGGCTGCCGAGTTTGTCCGCAAACATTGCGTTTCCGGAAGCTAACCTCGGGTCATCGCTTTCATTTCTTCTTGATTTAATTCCTTGGTTTACATGCCTCGGTTAAAGCCAACGCCTCCTATAAAGAAAGCCTCCGCACTGAAACGTCATACATTGTTACATCATCATACTTCGTCCTTTGTTAATCGCATTTCTGCCAATAATAAGCTCTAAATTTGGTCCTACTGGATACTTGACTTTTAGATTTTAGTTCAGATCGTGTTTCAAGAAGGAAAATATTCTCCAATGATCCTTATAGTTATGTTTATCACTGTGTATTCCGTGAAATTTTTTAAGATAATTAGCATGTATCTGTAAATTAACATTGACTTACATTTCTAAGGTAAATGAAATGATGCACAAATATAGTTCGCTACATTTTTGTTCTGTAAGTAAGAATAAAGTAAGCCTAATCTAATAATCATATCATCAACCCCTTTGTGGTTATACCAGTTCTTTTTTGTTTATAATTCGACATAGTGGATATACCGGTGCATGAGTTTCTGCTTCAACGTATATGGTTTCTCATCTTCAAAATATAAATTTCACAGGAACATCAGAAACATCAACCCTTTTGCACGTGCGTACAAGATGATGAAGGATATCTGTGGTCGCTTCACAGGAAACGTTCAAATGTAGAAAATTTAGCACGATCCCAGAAGATATAATTTGTCAATTGTTATTGAGGTAGCAGCAGTATTTGAAGCCGATGATGGAGAACCAATCACCATGAGCAAGATTTATGCATCTATCCAAGCAAGGGGATAACTGACAACAAATATCTATTTTGAGTCCGAACTGTGATCCAATTACTTACCCGTTGCTGTTTCCTCATGGAGAAGAAAGCTGAAAGATGAAATTTAGGAGCACTGAAGGGACGGAAGTCAGGATGTTAGCCTTCTACTCTTACAAACTGCACGAAAGACCAGGCTTGTTTAATCTGGTGTTGCAGGCGGGGAAGCTTACTCAGCCGTATATTGTGGACGCTTTTTAAAAGTTGAAGGAGACCGGCTACATTGTGAGAAAGAAAATTAGCAGTTTTTGAGAGTGGAGGCTTGCTACATGGCTTAGTTCACAATCAGGTTGATAACTTTAAAATGAAAGCAGGAAAGGTCTGTATTCTACCTAAGTCATTTACTGGGAGCAGACGCGCATTGCATCAAAATACCAGGATGCAATGGCATGGTGGCAAAGTTCGCGAAACTATCTTATAGATCTCTTCATCACATTTACATGCAATCCAAATTGGACTGAAATGACAGAACAGCTGGCTTCGTACGAAATTTCGATGCATAGACCCCATGTCTTCGCGAGAGTCTTTGGTTGAAGTTCAGAGCATTTATCGACGACCTGAATAAAAACTCGGTGCTGGGGAAGGTAGTGGCATGGATGACGTCATTAGGTCCAGAAACGAGGCCAACGAGAAATACAAGGCCCTGTCGCGGAAAAGTCACCTGATCATAGCAGTCCGACCAACAACCAAACTTTCATTATTTTCAACAAACGAAAAAATACTGATTGTTAAAAACCAAGATGGAAACAATGATGGTTACATTGTTACTCGGACTTCTAGGGTCACATGAGAATTCTGCGTCCTGGCCTGTCTTTCTAGTTGGCTTTGGTCCAGAAAAGAGGTAATGAATTAGTTAAGACAAACCAATATAAAATGGAATGACTGTCAAAAGCAATTATTATTATTTGAATGCATCCATTTCTTCCAAGAATACCTATAATCCTCAAAACATAAATTTCACAGGCTGTAAGCCTGCCTGCCTTGCCTCTAGTATTTCTTGTAGGCCACCAATGCTATAAGTGTGCAAAATTTCAAATAAATCGACCCATTCCTTCTAGGTGTTGCATTTTTGTATGCCGGTAGTGTATTTCTTCTTTTTGGTATTTTTATTTGATGCCCATTCTACTGTATTTTTAAATAATGCAAAATATCTGCTCCTTTGCTGGACTCCAGGCTAATTATTAAATTAAATTGAAGCTTAGGGTAACTTTCCTTTTTACTTATTCTCCACGCACGCATCCGCCTTTTAATAATTAGCATTCTTCATCCTTTTAAAATTACAATTCATAATCAACTTTTGAAATAATGAACTGTACTAACGATGCAAACATTGATGACGTTTCCGGTGTGGTATTTAGACCCCTAGGAATTTAGAATTCTACATTTTGGAAGAGCAACTTTATGTACGAGGTCTGTTCAAAAAATACGTAGACTGACGTCATAAAACAAAATATACTTTATTCAGAAGTTACACATCTGGGTCCCCTTCAAAGTACTCTCCTCCCCGACGCACACACTTATCCCAACGGTGTTTCCACTTTTGGAAACAGTCCTGGAACGCTTCTTTTGTGATGTCCTTCAGCGCCTTCGTCGCATTTGCCTTTATGTCGGGAATCGTCTCAAATCTCCTTCCTTTCAAAGGTCTTTTGAGTTTGGGAAACAAGAAGAAGTCACAAGGAGCGAGGTCAGGTGAGTAGGGTGGGTGAGGAAGAACAGTGATCGAGTGAGTTCTGAGGGCTGAATGGGCTGGAGCGTTGTCGTGATGAAACAACCAGTCACCTCTCGTCCACATTTCTGGCCTTTTCCACTCGTCCAGTGGCAGTTTTTCCGAGTTTAACACAAAATTTCACAGCAACTCTTTGCTCGTTCAAGTCACTCATTCTAAAAATCCGCCAAACGAAAAAAAAGACACTTCACAAACAACCGCGTAGCTAATCAACCAATACTGATATTTGCAATCAAAAAACTGCCTTGTAATCAGCGGATCTGTCAGAAGATGGCGACACCAAGCGATTTTGATTGGGACCAACAGGGCCCGCGCAATTCAAACAGTCTACGTATTTTTTGAACAGACCTCGTATATATTTTCACGTATACAATCACACCATGTACTTATTATCCTACACTTTCCGAATTATAAAAATATTACGTGCTACGGTTCATATTCAAAGATTTCACAGGCACATTAAATCACATAAACTTTGTGTAAAGGAAATTCCCGAAACAGTCGAATAACTTTAGAACGAAAAATGCTACAGTCGTAAAAGTCATATCTATCTATTGTAAAGTGCCCGTGCCTGATGTGTAAGCGATGAGAAGTTACGAAAATTAACCTTTGAACTGTGATTGACAGAGAAAATTTTCAAATAAGAAAGTTGTAGAGTGTCACCGATTGAGTAGAAATCGAAATCCACTCTTTGCATAAAGAAAACAAAGGCATAAAACTTCTGGATACCGTACGTTGGAATGTTCACGTGTAGAACCACAAACGTAAGGTACAAAACGCTCCTATCTGTATATATAAAACCAAAAGTCTGTTTGTGTTTGTGTAACTTCAGGCGATCCTATTGGCTAATCGAAAAGGAATTGTTTCGATTGTTACGACAGTATTATTGTTAAACTCAGGATGAGCAGAAGAATTTTAATTGTTGCAATATTTTTATTTGTATAATATACTTTGGATAGCAAAGAGATTTTTTCTTCTTTAAAATGTAATATTTTTTCATTGATAACATGGTTTATACATTTGAAAACTAAAATCATGTATCTGAACATAAAATTATATGATGACTTCTCTGATTTTTGAAATGTCAGTTTTCAAATTTTAAAAAAGTATCTTCATTCAGTTATTGCAACCTAATTATCTTAAACCATTACTTAGAATTTTTATTATTCAACACAGTTTTCAACAGTGGCTTAAAGAATAAAGGCAAATAGCGATTAGATAAATTAGAGATAAATACCATACTGTTTACCCCATTTTGGATAAGTTTGCCCAATATTTTGTGAAGTGACCAAACCTAACAAGTTTAATGTTACCATAATAACACTTTAGTTCTGAACTTTGTCAATAAATGGTACTGCCTTAACTTTAAAACCTCAATATAAGAAATAAACTATGTTTAAAACGCGCTTTAGGTCGTGTTTGCCGAACTTCACCTTAGCGTTATTGTTTGACGCGCCGGACACGTCTGATCTATGCCCTAAGGGGTTACCTGTCGTATAATTATTGATGTTTTACGGGTTTAGATTTGTTTGATTTGCTTTGCAATACGGATTTTATTTTTTGCTTTGTGAATAGGCATTGACGTTTGGTTTTATTCAAATTTTGTAAGATTGGAGATAAAGAGCATCAGTAGCGCCCGGGGGTATTTCCTGATTCACTTTCGTCCTTCATGCACGGGGATGATTGTGTTTGTTTTGTGCCCGAATGGCCCGTGGATTATGTTTTTGACAACTGTGTCGTGTAATTTTTTGTCACTGTTGACATCAGGAATTTCTGCAGTAATAATATCGTCAATTTGGTTGGGACACAATTTTTCTTTTAGCCACGGTAAAAGATGTACGTAAAAGCCGCTGAGTCTCGCCAATATTTGACATTTCGTGAGCAGACCTACCATTTTCCGAACTTTATTTTCAAAAACTCGAGCACAGGATAGCAGGATAGAATGAGCATAAAATTATGATGCAATGACAAAACATTCGTTTTATGCTATTGAACATAAAATGAGTATAGCAGACGACAAGGATAGGGAAATGTCTATCGAGGAGGCAAAGGGATACACGTGTCTCCCTTGAGCCCTCTAACAAATGTCCAGACGACTGACAAAAGTTTGTGTATTTGTTTGTGTGTTTGGAAAGAGAAAGAGAAAGAACGAGTATTGGTCAGGAAACTCTGCAGCCAAAAGACAAATGGGCATCGGGAACATCTGAACAACGGGAGCTTTGTCTAGAGCAGGAGGATATAAGAACTTTTACGTCAGGGGCAAGGGAAACTTCGAAGGAAAGATGAGATCTAAGGTATCCAGTAATATTTCCCGATGGTGAAAATGGATATTTTAATCTGAGGCAGGTCAACCCAACAAGAAGATAAGTTAAGTCCCGGGCAACGCCGGGTTTTCAGTTAGTTTAACATATGGCACAAAGGAAGATTGAATAAAATTAAACAAAACAATCACAACATGCCACTCCGAGCATTTCCTTCCGCCCGTATATCGATTTTTTTTGGCAATTTCTGATGTAATTATTCCTTTAAAATCTTTACAATAATGGTAAAAATTTCAGTAGGCTGATCTTCTGTTAGGCAAATTTCCAATAGATCCAGTGGTTATTTCACATCCTCTATATCGAAAAGGTAAGAGAGGAATAGAAAAGATAGATAATGGTTAAAAAGAATAGAAATGATCAAAACATAAATCACTTTTACCTCGTACACATTTAATGAATTTGTATTTTTGACAAAAAATCCCTTTCAAAGCATAATTGAAGAGGTGACACAAAAGTCGATCGTTCTCCAAGATCGCCGCTCTTAAAACATGCATATTTGAAAACATGGTCTCGAATCTTGGAGGAGAAAACTGTTGTACACGGTAAATCCAAAGCTTGGTCTAGTTTGCCAGTACCATCTACTTTATCATGCCGTGCGATGATATCCGTCATTACAGCCGTCGTTATAATGCTTCGGTGCCTCTGAGAGGTTGCACAGCTAAATTTTTCATCAGGTTTCATCTCTTAAATAATAAATTAAAATTATTAAATCAAATTCACGAATTAAAAAAAAAAGAAAATAAAAATAAAAAGGAGAACTTACCTTTGCTGAATTAACATTATCTGAAGAGTACAGTTAGGGAAACGGTACAGTATAGTGAAACATTATCGACTTCCATTTGACAATCGAACAGCGTAGTGAAACGGTATTTGAGTGGCACTTGAAGCTAAGCTTCCTAAATAAATGATAAGAGGAATAGACGATTTCACGCTAACATGATAAAGAGATACGCGCATGCGCAATAGAACTTCCGGAGGGCAAGAAAATTAAAAACGGCTGCACAAAACTGCGAAATGAAGCTAATAAAGCAGAAAACATTTTTTTTCTATTTCCCACAAAAAACACCAGTAAAATATTTTTATTCTTTACTGGTGTTTTTTGTGGGAAATATA
>JAHWFO010018525.1:216984-229695 GCA_023313115.1 Rhysida immarginata | reverse complement strand
TATGGCTGGGAGTGAAGAGAGAACAGCTGACGAACGTTCGTCTCCAAACAACAACAACAACAATGGTGGACAAAACAATGGAACAAATATAACAGAAACAAACACCACTACAATTATGAGAATCGTGTCAACGCCTCCTATAAAGAAAGCCTGAAACGTCACACATTGTTACATCATTATAAGTCGACCAAATTTAGAGCTTATTATTGGTAGATATGCGGTTAACAAAGGACGAAGTATGATGATGTCACAATGTATGACGTTTCAGTGCGGAGGCTTTCTTTATAGGAGGCGTTGATCGTGTGCGATAACAATTGAATGTTGATCGCCGACACGACAAAGTCATTATAAATTAAGTAATTGCAAACAATTCTCCGATCTTTTTGCGAAATAGTCCTGAGGGTAACGTTTTGGAACGTTTGTAGTTTTTTCCACCTAGTCTTACATATTGTGGCCCAGACGGGCATACCATAAGTCAAGATGGTCCGACCAATGACCTTACAGAGTAGGAGTTTAATATCAATATTTAGAGCGCTATTCTGTCCCAGCAGAACAATCAAGCTGAACTTGGCTCTTCTGGCCTTGTTCAATGTCTAAGTTGCATGTGGAGTCCAGGTAACTTTAGAATCAGTAACCCAATCCAGTTTTTTGCCATAGTGTTAGAGAATTTGGAAGTCTACAATTTGTTTTATTTATTTTTCAAGCAGTAAGCATGATAGCCTTTTGAAGATATTATGATATTATGATTGATTTAAAGATGTCTTTTTCTTCTCGGAGACAAACATTGTCTTGCATTTGTCAACATTCAATTTTAACCTGCATTTTTTAAACCAAATTTCACATTCCTTTAGAACAGGGCCGTCCAAATCGTGTACGTCGCCCGCGTGCAACATAAAAAGCTCGCGGGCAAAGCCGAGGAGATAGTCCAAAAATCAGGAGGGGAGTGGGTATAGTTTTTCCTAAGCAGTGTTGCCAGACTTTAGGGGGCGATTCCGTTAAATGAGGCATTATTCTTTTGTTACTGATACTTACTTATTTTTCGTCTCGCTTAACATGGCGCACATTCCGAAAAAGTATAAAATCACTGAACCAGTATTTAAACCGGAGTGGGCGAATCTGTTTTTTTTTCATTGTTCACAGATCG
Organism: Rhysida immarginata; assembly: GCA_023313115.1. Taxonomy (NCBI): domain Eukaryota; kingdom Metazoa; phylum Arthropoda; class Chilopoda; order Scolopendromorpha; family Scolopendridae; genus Rhysida; species Rhysida immarginata. The sequence continues at coordinate 228,551 of JAHWFO010018525.1, read as the reverse complement.
GATTCTAAATGCTTAATATGCAATCGTGTCCTATCGAGAAAAAGAAAATACAATTCTACTCGACATCGAGAAAATTGTCACATTAAAACGAAGGAAATAAAATGGTAAAGTGCCTCGTTTTTTTTTTTGTTTTTTTTACAGTGTCGAATTGATAATTAGCAACTCGACTTTAAGGAACTGATCAACGTAATGTGCAATGGGAGGGGGGGGGGAAGGAAAATTACCCGCGGACAGAAATCTTGGACAGCCCTGCTTTAGAATCTTCTGTAGTCGCGAGACTTCTAGGCCTGTAAAGCAGCAGGTCAGTAAAACAGCGTCAGTAAAGCAGCGTCGTCTGCAAAAAAAAAAAAAGCTTCCGTTTGGGAGGATTCAGAAAATCTCGCATAAAGTAAAGGGTGTCTCAAAGTTCACGCAAGATTTAAATTTAGCGCCATTTGTGTGGTAAAGTGTTGCCAAGGAGGAAAAAAAAGACAGCTTGACAGCTGACAATTGTTGGTTATTAAAAATGGAGCGCTACACGAAAGAACAACGCGTTTTCATTGTTGAGCATTATTTTAAAAATAATGAAGGTTTGGCAGCTACAGTTCGCAAATGATAATCGTGACATGATAATCCAGTTTTTTGTGCCTAAATTGCAAGATATGGACGACATATGGTTTCAACAAGACGATGCCACATCCCATAAAGCCCGACAGACAATTCAATTACAGCATAAGTCATTTCCTGGTCAAGTAATTTCCCGTTTTGGTGATCAGAACTGGCCGCTCAGATCATGTGATTTAACGCCTTTGAACTTTTTTCTTTGGGGTTCTTTGAAGTCTTAAGGTTCATGCCAACAAGCCCACGTACACACGCGCCCTGAAGGAGGAAATTGAGCGCTGTTTCAATGAAATTTAGCCACATTTATGCAAAACGGTCATGGAAAATTTCGACAAAAGAGTACGTATGTGACAGCAAAGCCGTGTAGGCTATTTATCCGATATGCTATTCCATGCATAACCCTATACTGTATACTTTATGAATCAATAAGAAATTTACAATTTTTAATTAAAGACCTGTGTTTGCTCTCAAAATTACTTGCGTGAATTTTGGGACACCCTTTAATTGAACAATACTGGTCCCCGGACAGAGCCCTGTGGTACACCGGCTTTTATTTCATACATAGAGATAGACTATCTCCAATTCTGACCTGAAAGAAACGGTTGGAGAGAAACGAGTGTATCAGACTAATTATTATCTGGGGGAATACGTTCATAGTGATTTTATAAATAAGTCCTTCGTGCCGGACTTGATCGAAGGCTCTGTGGACATCCAGGAAGACTATCTCACAATACATGGAGAGAGTAAGGGGCTCATTGATATCCGTTGCGAGCCTCCACGTTTGGAGTTAGCAGGGATGTTTTGAGCGAAAGCAAATTTGTTCGTTGCGGATAAGATCGTTGGCATTACAGTAAGAATTGTTTTTTCCAGGAGTTTGGAAATTGATGGTAACAAGCTGATGGTCCTGTAGCTTACAGGATTTGTAGATTTTGTCCTGGCTTAGGAATGTTTAAATTAACCGACTGCTTCCAAGCATACGGGAAGTAAGTTTTCTTTCACCAGCCGTTAATCACTTTTGCAATATCGTGTTACATTTTGAGGTAAATACTTCAAAGCACTGTTTTTAGAGTCTTTTCCTGATGCTTTTTTTCTTTTTCAATTTCTTAATGATGTTTTGGATCTCTTCCATCTCAACCGTTATGTTTTGGCCAGTAATATTGTAAAAGCCAGTTATGCAGGATTTTACTTTCTCCATATCAAGTCCTATTTGACAATTGTCAATAGGTGTGACAAATGTTTCGTAAGTGAACTAGCAATAAGCTGCGCTTTTTCTTCATCATTTGTTATAAAATTGCCATTTTGAGCTAACAGTGGTGGAATATTAATGACCTTTTTGTTTTGCAAGGCCGAATCATGCACCAAATAGAATTATCGTGGACCGACAAACTCTTAATCTTATCATTCCACCTTTCATTATGAATTGCTGTTACTTCCTCGTGATTTCTTCTAGTGAGCCTGTTATACTGAGCCTCAGTTCTTTTCTAAGATCAATGTTTACATTTTCAAAATTTAGTGCAACAAGTTTATGGTCTGAGGAAAGATTAACAGTGAAGATACTGAAAGATTTATAGAAACGAATGATCACAATAATATCTATCATCTGTAGGACCTGCTACAATAATATCAGTTTCCCTTTGCACGTAGCCATATAAAAGAACACCGATTTAGTTATGGCATCTTGAATTCCAGTACGATTGCTTAGCATTCAGGTCATCCGCCATAATAACGGGGATACTACCTGAAAACAGCTCGTCAAGCTCATTTGAATCAATTTTATGTTTGGGTGAAATATAAAAAGCCACTAATTTCACCTCGCTAAGTATGGCATCAGTAATGATGGCAGAAACAGCTTCCATTTTCATGTAGGCTCCTCCCAATGCTGAATGCTTTTCTTAATAATAATTGCTGCACCTTCCGACGAGGACTTCACTGTAATGGAGAGAATTCTGTTTTTGCGACAGACACAAGAACCAGGAAGCCTGAAATCTTGGCTTGTCCTTAGGTGTGTTTCACACAGAACTGCTATGTCTATATCCAATTGGATTAGATAGTTGTAAAATTCAGTATGCCTCCGGGGAGCCGCCCTGACATTCCATATCACGCAATGAAGTTTACCTCGATTAGTATCAGAATAGCACTGATCAGCCATATTATCAGTGTTTATTCGTAAGCATTCCACTCATAAATGGCATTTTCTTGCCCAGTTCGTTTAACAAAATGCCAGTTTGTGTATACATTTGTAGTAAATTATTCATGTTAATGCTCTTATCTTGTTTGGAGACCATTGAGGTCTCTGGGGACACTTAAGCACTTTGCGCTCTCCGTACTTGCGGATATTTAGGGAATTTTGTGTAACTCGAGGTATGTTGTCCATTACATCGAATACATTTTGGAGGATCTTGTCCTTTTACATTTGGGCAGTCTCTTGATTGATGATCTTTAGCGCATTTGTTACAACGGGGGGGGGGGGTTCCGTACAACCCATAGACACATGGCCGAAGTGTAAACATTTAGAACATTTTGAAGGTTTCTTATGGCCGCGAAACATTTCAACACTCACAGCTAAGAGCCATATGGGGGTCACACTTTTAAGTATCTTATTATGTTGTGTGTTTGATAACAGTACCAGGACCATTGGTATATCTATTAATCCTTTGGCTTTTTTAAGCCTAATCACTTTCTCAGTGAAGTAGTTGGCCTATTTAAGGTCTTCTGTAAATTCGTCCAAGTCATACGTCACATCTATATTTCTCACGACATATTTAAGAAATTTTTCAGATTTCAACTGATGATACTAAATCTGTAATACATTATTGACCTTAATGCCAGACACCAGTTTACTATGAGTCTACTCGTGACATTTTATCTTAATCGTTTCTGCTCTACCCACGTGAACAGTGATGTTATCAATGAACACATGTTTTGGGATATCCTTAATCGGCTTACCTTGAGTGCGAATTATTATCGGCAGAATGTTTTCTTAAGTCTATTCTTATGCCTTTTTTCGGTTTCTTGTTTTTAATTCTACGCAATTCTTCGCCATTATTAATGTATTCAAAATCAGATTTCCTTTTTTTATTCACACTCTCCGGATCATTTCCAAAATCATTATCTGTCCCTGAGCCGAAAGGGACTGTATCCATAGGCTGCAGATCTGCTCCCTCTGTGACAATAGAATTATTTATGGCTACATTCCCTATCGATAATACATCAGCAGCTCCATACATATTTTCAACCTTTATACGGTTTGCTGCTTGGAGTGCTATTACCTATAGATATAATTGGCATGATGATTCATGATAGACAGTGTAATAACTGAACATTGTTACATTTTTATATTTTTTAGGAGGGGATAGGAAATCACATTTTTTGGGCGAAACAAGCGTCGTAATACCAAAACAGTGGTGAAAATTTATAAATGACGTAAGTGCGAAACGACGTAAGTGGGAATCTTACTGTACAGGGCAAGTCAAAATGATAGATCCGATTTCAGAAGTTTACTCCATGAAATCTAATGAACATATGGTATTGTGAGACATGTGGTACGAAAGGTAAATCTTCAAAGTTTTCAAACACATCAAAGGTGTTCTATGTGAGCGCCTTGCGTAACCGCACACACATAAAGCCAAACCTTTCGTAGCATGTCGCGGTCAATATCAGCAATGGCTGAAGTGATGCGGGCAAGCAGGTCATCCACTGTTATTGGCTACACATGATACGTACATATGATCCTTTACAAACCTCCACAGGAAGAAATCACTTGAGTGTCACGGATAAATTTCAAAGAAATGTGCGCAGTGAAATTTGCTGGTTGAACCGTGAATACAAGAATCATATACAAAGTGGAAATTTAGTAACAATATTTATTAATGAGATAAATAAGAGTGGAGCAGAGTATCTTACACGATACCAATACTCATTTAAGTAAACAAAAAAAAATGGATAAATAATAATTGAGATGCAGGTCGAAAGGTAAATGTTATAACAATTACCATTACATTAAAACCTGCCATAATAGAACAGTGATTAACATGACAAGTATTTAATCTTTATAATTCTCGATTCTTTAAATTTAACAAACAACAGCATAAGCAATTTTCTCAGCTCTACTTATACAAATTAATGAAATGAGCATAATAGGAATTATTTTGTAGCAAGGCTAACCGTTATACTACACATAATTTGTAACGTTAATTTAAGTCCATTGTACGGCGTTAAACCCATAATGGTGAGCGGCTACGCTGCATGCGTTTGAATACATCCCACTGGAACCAATTCGTGATGACTGAATGGCCCGAATTAGGGAAACATGCAAATAAACAAATAAGCCACAATTACTGCGAGAACTCATAAATGGCTGACAAAGAAAGTCAATCCGAGAAACAATTCAGACAGCAATTTATAGACAGTTATGGTCCATGGAGAGTAAGGTAACTAATGGCATGTATTAAGGGGAAATTAACAATTAAGAGAGAGATAAAACGCCTACCTTCAGTAGGGGAGTATGGTGTCCAATCCTTCTCGGAAGAAGCTGCTTATTGACCACGGTGCGACTACGAAACTCCGTTCGTAAATTTCAGCTTGTCCGTCGTGGATGTGGCTCGAAAAGATTCGTCCGTAGGCCTCGTGAAGCGGTCCCACGTAGACGAGGAATCCGAAATCACCGCGACAGCTGCAAATAGCGGAACTTTGGAAACGACGACCCTCGTTGCTCGCCCGTCGTGATTTTCACATGCTGGTCGAGGAAATTGACACATGCGTAAACGACTACAATTCATTTAACCAATCAGGGGTGACAGGAAAGTGAGCATTCATATTTTACGCAATCGTCTGTAATAGTAAGTGATCCTTGGTTATTTGAGGAAACACTTCGTGCTTATTATAATGTTTTGTACATAAAATCACGTTTCATAAAAACATAGCAAGAACACCTAAAAGCTCCTGATATACGTATTTCATTTGCATCTACAATCGATAAACAATGTGATATCTTTATCCATTGGCGTACCCAGAGAGGAGCATGGGGGAAGTCCGCTCGTGATAACAGATCTTCTCGGTGGTCACGGCTAAATCAACAACTTCAAGAACAGATGACACCTTCATAAAGATGTGAAGATGATAATTCAAATTCTAGGATAATACTGTAATATACACTATAGACATTTGTATACTCAGAGGGATATGCAGTGATCAAACACGAAACCATATATATATATAGGGGACCAAATTTTGGTAAAATCAAACGGGTAGCACTTGTCAAATGTAGATATTATCAATAATTTTAATTGATTTAATTAAAATTCCCAATAAGAAAACCGGGACAATGCCGCAAAACCGAGACGTCACCCCATATGTACTAGTAATAAGCCATTTTGTCAATACAATCGCTTAAAATGATTAAATCTTAGAATAATAAAAACTATCAATGTAATTAACAACAGGGGCTTAGCCAATAGGGTGGTGGGGGAGGGGTGCTAAGGAGCTGCAGTATATCTAAAGCATGCTGGTAGATAGAGCTTCTTGATTATATGGCTCTGGCCGCGAAGACAAAATATTATTAAATAACTAATAAAGGGTCATAATTTTTCCGAGAATTAAAGTATTTAATTTTCAAAATTTGAATAAACAAACTTAATGAGAGTACAAATTTTTTAGAGGGTGGAGGATGGGTAAATTCGCAAGTAAGCTACTGATTTATTTTTTAAAGGAGATGAATTAATCACGATAATTAAAGTTGACAAAAACAATATAGATTTATTTTATCCCATCAAGGCATCGTTATAGATTATATACTCTTTAATAAACTCATCAAGGAATGTCTACTTTGCCGATTATAATTATAATTATTAGTGAATCCATCCTCATCACTTTGTCTAAATCGCAGGAAGAAACAAGTCGATATTTCACGCTCACAGATAAATATCACTGATATCAAAAAATAGCAATCACAGTTATACCTGTGAACGTAAAATGACGACTTAGCTCATCACTAGTTATCACTACATTTTTTTTTTTTTTAGTTATTGACGCGAGGGGCGCCATAGTTTCCAAATTCTCTACGATCTCGAGGCCACATCTCGGGGTGCATTGCTACATCATCACAGATAGCGCAAATTCAGAGCTTCTATTATTATTATTATTATTATTATTATTATTATTATTATTATTATTATTTTATGATTGTAGTTATGTGAATCAAACGGAGAGCTCGGCGCCAAAAACAGCTGCAGGACTAATGAGAGCGTATAGAGCTCGTAGACGAACTGAAGAAGCAATTCCAAACAAAAATAAATAAATAAATAATTAAAACGGAAGCTAAAAAGTCTACAGGAGGCGTACAAAATGTTCGAGCTCGTAAACGACAGCAGTTGGAATCAAATCCGCCATATACATCTGCATAAAGGCAAAAAACAAAAAATACTGTAAATATACAAAGCCCCCTTGAATAAAATATATATACCACAAAGCACCCCACAATAAAGGTAATTTTAATAAAATAATACAAAGTGGTGATGAACAGTGTTGTTTATCAACAATTATTCCGCGAGAAATGACTTTATTAAATCAACAATCACTGAGCCTCGAATCTTACGGATAATCTTCGCTCCGCAACAATCAAATGTTTTATTCAAATTATTTATTATTTTGAAAATTCCTTAACTTTCAAATTTTAAACTCACTTTTATCGATGAAGGCAAAGAGACGGAGGGTCGGATCTATTCTACTTTTTAATGTTCGAAAAAAAAATAATGGTAACAGAACGAGAATGTAATGTCATTTTTTGTTAAGATCGTTCTGGCAATGCAGTAACACGTATTTTCAACTTCGTTTTTTTTTTTTTTTTTTTAATTAATATTTTTTGGATTAATTGCATTGCTGGAGACCTCGTTTCAATCACAGATTACGTTTATTAAACTTAATCAGTGGTTTCATCTGTGGTTTCAATGTCGAAAGTACACATTTTAGTTTATTGTATAATATAGTCTATTATAAAATATTATTTATATTTCTCTAAAGCTTGTGTAAGAATTTTAACATTTAGAATAAGACAATGTACTGTTGGTAGATCATAAACTTGTATTTGTATAAAATTACTTTGATTTTTTTAAATAAAACTTTTATGTTTTAAAAGATTGTGTTTTTAATCATTATTAGTAACTAATGCTTTTCACTGATTACATATCCAATGTTTTTCACTGAGTATCATGCGCTTGAAGTTTCACTTCGGTCGTGAGTCCCGCGACACTCAGGTTTTTTTTTTTGTTTTTTTTTTAAACAAATCAGTGGTTAAAACTCTACCTTGTAGCATACTTTCGCCTTTGCTTATAAATGATATAGCCTAAATACAATTTACTCTGATAATTATTTTACTCTAACTTCACAACCCTGGTTAAAAATCACTGATTTTAACCTCTCAAAGGAATATTCTTATCTTTTAAGCACGACTTATCTTTCAAAGGAAATCAGGGTCGTGGTGTAGAGAAGGTTTGGTTTGGTTTGTTTGGTATTAACGTCCTTTTCAACTGCCATGGTCATTTCAGGACGGCGTTATAGGGGCCGCAAATTTTGCCTCGCAAGGGTTCTTTAACGTGCAGCCGGCAAACGACTACACGGGAAGAAAGTGCGTGATCTCCGGATTTTCCCCCTGAAAATATCCTCGTCGTCCTCGGCCGGGGTCGAACCCGCGTAGTCTAGAGACGAAGTCGGGTAATTTAGAATTCCCAGGGTCTGAGTTGGACATTATAAAGCTGCATACATAAATTGATTATTTATTGATTTATATATTAAATTCAATTTTTCTCGGTGATCGTTAGTTTCTAAATTCAATTCCTTAATTGTCAATTTCTCAGAACATTTTGTTGTCTGTTTATCTTGAATAAATTAAGAAAGTAAGTTACATTTTTTGCTGTTGGGACTATAACGATTCATTTAATAACTTAACTCGTTATCTTTTTTTCAATGGCTTCAGTTCTTAAAATATTAATTATTAATTTTCTTTCAGCGTTATCAGATTCATGCATAAAAGTGTTTTATGTTTTTTCAATGAATTTTTTCTTTTCTATTTTCTAATTACCAAAGCCAGAGCTTCGTTAAAGAAAAATTATCAGTTTAATTTCATTACTATTTTCCTTTTGAAGTCAATTGATGAAAAATCCACAGCTCCATTTCCTACACATAAGCTTTCCAGGTGAAACACAAAGGGGTGTTGAAAATTGCGTTTGACCGACCAATGATGTAATCAGTAAGTAATTCACTCTCGAGTTCTGACTACTATGATCTCCTTGGCAGTTAACAATTCACCTTTCGTTTGACCAAATTTGGGACAGGGTTACCCGCATAGCCGACCCGCAGGGTTAAAGGGATTTGACTTCTGAACCCTTTCAACGTCTTCTACGAGAATATTCGAAGGAAGTAAAATTGATGTTACACCAACACGTTTACTTATCCAGCATTTTTGTTTATTTTTTGAATTTTAAAGGGGTGGTTGTCAAAGAACCAAGCACTGCGACCTCAGGTCTATTGTACTATTATTTTTGTTTATTAGTATACAATAGAAAAACTGTAACTTTCATCTTCAAAATTAGTAATATAACTTTTTCGTTCATGTAATTTTACACTTATAAATTAATTTTGTAATTCCAAAGATTCAAGCGAAAAACAGCATTGAAATTTTCAAAAAAATTATGGAGCACAAAATAGAATACAAACATTCTACCATTTAAGAATACTGTGATTTTTTTCCATATTATTTCTAAAAATGTTGACGGTAAACTCTTAGATATTCTTCACCGTCTTAAGATTAGACAGAATTGAGCGTGTCCAATTAATATCGCAATTTAAACCACATGCTGCAATTAAAACCTTAACCACAATTTTATTTACTTTATTATTGTTAAAAATTGCAAAGAATAACCTACAAAATATATGATGATAACATTATAAAAACATCAACGGATTATTACGAACATCTGTATCAAAATATATCTATCAAAAAATCTCTTTTCATAAAGTGAATAAATTGAAATTGCATTAAACACATTTATACTTTCCAATTTTCACATGACAATGAAAACTGTTATCGCCCGTAATTACAGCAGAACTATGCTGAGTATTTCAACAAAAACGTATTTCTTTGTAGCAGCTAAAATTAAGAAAAATATTAATAAAAACTAAATTTTTTTGATCAAATTATCCTCTGATAATTAAAATTGCGAATAAAATTGGACAAGTTCAGTTCTTCTTTCGTGGGATAGAGACTATAAAAGTATAATAAGGATTTACAAACTATCAAATAGGAAAAATAGCAGCGAATCGATTTTTCCCATGTAAATTGGTAATTAAAGTGAATTTTAGAATTTCTTTAGATTATAAATTACGTAGAAATTTAAAAAGGCATACGGAATAATATTTTATTCAATTCTCGTCGATGTCGTTTTCTTTATACATATATTAAAATTTTCATTCTTATTTAATCATGCTCAAAAATTTCGATGTCGTTTGAATTGGGTTATCAAATTATTAGAGATCTGTCACCGTTTTCCCTTTTACCATTAAACGATTTCGTTATGAGCAAGCTTCTCAAGTGCTTTATTCCATTAAAAATAATGAAAAATTTCTATATAAAGTTATAATATGTGACTTGCCTGAATTTCGTTGAAGATAAAGAAATCGTTTCTTGAGCCCCTTCCCCAATATAGCTGTGTTTTTATTTCTTTTGTTGATATTATAAGTGTAAAATATTCTTACGATTGCCTCTTTTAAATAAAGTTCCAATGTTAAAGAATAAGAGGCAATAATATACAGTTCTGGGCATGAATACAGCTCATTGTATATAGTTTATTTAGTTCATGAATACAGAAATTATAAATTAATTCGTCAAGTAGCCGCCAGAGTTCTCTGTTGCCATTTTTGCTTTTCATTTAGTAGTTTCATTGTAATAGGCGCATTCGGCGGCACTCAGATCTGGCTCAGATCTGAGAGAACTGTCACGTGGTATCTGACTGCTTTTCTGAGCGTCTGAGTGACTGTTGCCGAACGCGCTTTTATCTCAGAAAGGAATGGCTTTACCGACTTTACAAATATTGAGAAGAAACGGCGGTTTTACTAATTTTAGTGTACATGAAATAAAAATCTGCATCAAATGAACAACTCAGCATGATTAATATTCGATCGCGAGAAGAGTATACCATAAGGCCAGGGAGGAAAGGGTACACTGGGCATCGCCATGATTTGGCTCTCGTAGCTTTTTTGATAGCTTCGCATCGCAGTGAGCGCCGCCATATTCTATCTGAGCACTCAGAAAAAGAAAAGCTTGCTGAGCGTCTGAGCTCAGAATCTGACAGATTCGTTGCGTGCCGAACACGTTTTCTGCTCAGGCGGAAGTACCAAAGTGCTCGCCGAACGCTGCTTTCTCAGATCTGAGCGCCGCCGAATGCGCCTAATGAATGAACTTCTCATGTATCTTACAGGAATAAGTACAAATTAATTTTTTATTTTAAATTCTTGTTTCTAAATTAGTACGTTTCCTTAACTTCTCAAAACATAATTTTAGTGCATCAAAATTAGGCCAGGCGAATCTATTCTATTAAAATATAATAATAATTTTCTGCAATGTGTTTCTGGCATGCATCTTCGTGGAAGAGAAATCAACTGCTGTTCGTTGAGAGTTTCGAGCACTTCGCCATAGCTGATAATGCTTAATAGCTATTTTCGTATTCAGAGACTTTCGTATATACCATAATTATAAACTTGAATTTTTAATTGGCTATTTAAATGAAACCGTTTCAAAAAAGAAAGCCCAAAGAAATACCCGCATTTTCTTTCATTTTTCTGGTTCTGTAAAATTACTCTTGGAAGCATCTTTTAAAATAGTGAGTGTTCAGCTGTTAAAGACTTGGGGGTCAAGCTATGGCCTTCTAGAAACTACCAGGTCTGAACATGGAAAAGATAAAACATTCTTACGTCGT